>VXCM01002300.1:0-10695 GCA_014773175.1 Lucifuga dentata
AAGAAGAGTGAGAGAGAGGGAGAGGACAAGAGGAGGAGGAGGAGTGACTTTATTGCAAGAGGCATGAAGCACCAGAGGCCAAGGTTAAAGACCAGCAGGAGGAAGCGTTCTGCTGTCTTTTAAAAGAGAAATAGTTTCCTGTAAATGCACATTTGCTATTGATTTCATAACAATCTAATGTAATATAGAATAAATCATAATGTTCTTGCCTTAATGACTCATACTAACATTAACTTCACTCCTAACAATACTTTTCATAACTCCAATAATGTGTAGTGTTCAGCCATCTTTACTTTTCCAACTTTCCATTCCTCATGTTCTCTCTCTCTCTCTCTCTCTCTCTCTCTCTCTCTCTCNGTGTGTGTGTGTGTGTGTGTGTGTGTGTGTGTGTGTGTGTGTGTGTGTGTGTGTGTGTGTTAATTGGTAGCCCACACACACCACCACCAACTTATCAGAGAAACAGACTCATTCGCACACCCACACAGACACTCCGACACACACAAACTCCAGACCAGTTCACACTGAGCTGTCCAGCAGCTCTGACCCGGCTTCCTGCGGTTGAAAGCCTAGAAGTTCAGGATGGCTTAGCAGTGTTTTGATTAAGCTCTGTCTGTGTCTCACACCACTCGATCAAAGAAGAAAAACGGTGTGTTTTCATCCAGTTTTTATTTTCATTGGTTGTAGCTGCTACATGTTTTATAGAACTCAAAGTTTTTATGGAACAGTTATGTCCATTTCTGTCAAGAAAATGCTGGCAGGAAATAGAAAATAGATCATAAGTTAAGTTAAGTTTCCTAACACACATCTAATTTACAGCAGAGTTTTGCTTTTCTTTTTGCAGAATAAAAAGATTTCTTTTTTCCTTTCTATGGCATCAGATTCTCACTGTGAAGTCTGTTTGAGCTGTTTTGTCTTTATGTGTCTGTATGTCTGCACATGTGTACTGTAAATACTAGCATGTCGGTGTGCATGGATATCTTGTGTTTATACGCCCCTGTCATTGTGCACACGCTGGTGCTTTTGTGCATTGTTGTGCATGTGGACATTTGTGTGTGGGTGTGTTAGTGAGCTGTGCAGGGGGGGTGATATATATTCAGTCAGCTCATGCATTATGGAGAGTGCAGGTGAGAGCATCTAAATGTGAACTGCTGGTATGTGGAGGGTTCAGGGCCAATCTCACCAAAGCCTTTTGTATTAGCATAGCATCTCCATTTCAAATCGCCCTGTCAAAACCAAGCACCATGTTTTATTCAGCACCAGATATTGATCACATATTACGCATACATATAAAATCTATATTGCATATGAAATCTAAGCCTTTGATATGTTGATGATGTTGCTGCACGAATACGCCGCATGCACAATGTTTGTTATGTGCATATATCCTGCAGTGCTTTACTGATGCAAAATATATTTTTTGTTTCTTTGGATTTTTGATGTGTTGATAGTATGCAGCAGTGTTGGTCAGTTGTTGGGCGTGGGAGCTGAGAATCGCTGATTTTGTGGCCAGAGGAGAAGATAGAAGTAGTCAAAGTGCATCCATCAGTATCCGTGAGTGAGGAAAGTTTGCTGAGGTCAGAAAGGTACAGCAGTTCTTCCTGTGGGCGTGGGCCTGATGTTTGTTGCTCTGATGCCTCAAAAGACCAAAGTGGGTGTTGTGTGCTAACTTCAATTTCTCAAACCACTTACAGGGCTTCCAGCTTCTTGGTGGAAATGACCTCCAAGCACCAATATACATTAACAGCCAACATTCCACTATACCAGCCTCTCTTTGTCCATCAAAATGTTTTTCCATCAATATTTCTCCATGTGTTAAACCGGAGACCCGAGGCCAGCTCTCTGCCTCTTTATCATCTGGTGTTTTTTTTTTTTTTTTNTTTTTTTTTTTTTTTTACCATCATACTGCATTGGTGGTGTACTAAATCTCCTTTCTCTAAATGACTGGAGTGGATGAGAGGTCACAGTATATGGAGGAGGAGGACAATGCAGGCTTTAGCTGTGATGGAGTTTGCTTTTTTACCCTTTGTGAGCAGAAGTGGCTCATCTGCTGAATGGAGCTGAATGGGACATGGGAAAGGTAAGTGCTGATTTGTTGGGGAATGAACATTTTTCCTGGCTCGCCATCACAGACAGAGAGAGATGATTCCCGAGGTTGAATTCTGCGTTTCATTAGGTATTTTTCTTCTGCCTCTTGATTTTTTTTAAGCATCTTGTCTTGTCCATCTCTCTCTCTCTCTCTCTCTCTCTCTCTCTCTTTCTCTCTCTCTCTGTCAGTACTCTGTTCCCTTAGTGACCGTTTCCAAGGTTCCCATTCCCATGGGCTGGAGGAGGGCTCCAGTGATGTCATGCATGCATAACTTTACACCTGTAATTTGTGCCCTGTTCTCCTCTTCTCTCTCTCTCTCTCTCTCTCTCTCTCTCTCTCTCTCTCTCTCTCTCTCTCTGTCTTGTCCCATTTTTCTTCCTCATTCACTATTTTTTCAGCTTTTCCCCCCAAACGTTTCCATTTTTGCCTTTCACTTTCCTGCTTTCAATGAGTTTTCCCAAAAGCACGTCATTCAGATTTACTTTAAAAATTGCACCGATTTGTTTAAGAATCGCACTCGCTAGAATTTGCAATTGTTTTATTTGAATGTTACGTACGGGGTTGTGATGCTTATCTTTTCACTTGCTGTTAAGAGAGAGACAGTTGAGCTGCCCTCTGTCCACAGTGTACATGACTCTCTACATCTGCTCCATGTTTAAAAGGTCATTTGTCAATCCTGACATTTTCTGCCCTTACCAAAGGTTTCCTCAATATCCAGCCTGGCTCCCCCATTCAGGCTTTATGTTTTTCCATCTATTTTTTGCTTTAGAATAAACCTTTTCTGACAATAGGTTGCTCTTTGGTGTCAAAACCTATCAATAGAGTAGGAGGGTGAATTCTATCATCATAATGTTCAATAAATGAAGGAATGGCAGATATGGCATCGTGTGTGTATGTTTGTGCGTGTCTGTGTGGATTTGTGCGCACTCCGGGTCTGGGTTGCCTGGGTAATGAGACCAAGGATCCCTAGCAATGTAAGTTGCAACCAGAAGGGTAGCGAGTGGGTACTTGTGCACACACTCAGTGGGGTCTTATTAGGGATTGTGTATGTGTGTGTAAGTGTGTGTCTGTGAGTAAATGTTCCTGCAGGATGTTTTCACTCAGCACAAGTTGTCACTCCTCCTCCGCTGTTTATCTGCTGTATGCATTTTATTCTTCCATTTTGATTTTTGTCCCAGACAAAAAAAAAGGCCCTACAGCAAAGCCCCCTACCTGAACACCACCTTCAGCCCCCTAACACACACAACACACACACATACACACACACACACCCCGTCCCTCCCTCTCTGTGTGTTTAGTTGTGTGCTGTGGCAATTTGAGGGCACTGGTGAGCTTGTTGAATGAACTCTGTGGTTGCGCTGACAAATCAATGATAAAGAGTAATGACATCATGAATGTAATGTATCTCCTCGTGCTTTCATTGACTCTCTCGCTCTCTCTCTCCCTCTNCCCCCCCCCACCACATTACTTCCTTCCCTTTATGCCATTTTGAGCCTTTGAATTTGCTTTGCACCATAAACTATGTTTCTCTGTTACTTTATGTTTGTCATTTTGTGTATCTTTTATCTCTGTCATTTGTTGCTCTCTCTCTCTCTCTCTCTCTCTCTCTCTCTCTCTCTCTCTCTCTCTTTCTATTGATCCAGTCATAGTTTTCTCAGTCTTCACAGTACTGGGCCGCTCTAATCAATACAGATAATTGTCTGCTCTCTCCCGATGCCAAACATAGTCTTCCTTTCTCCCTCCCTCCCTCCCTTCCTCCCTTTTTATCAATGAACTTGGTCCTTCCTCACCCCTCCTCACCTGCCCCGCCCTCCCTCCCGCCAGACGGGGATTCCCCTTCCCCTAAACAGGAGATAACCTGCTTTCTTTACCGATTTTCTCACACCCACCCTTCCTGTCCCCCCACATCCCTGCCTCACCCACTCCCTCCCTTTCCTCCCTCGTTCATCGATTACCGTGAGAGTCGGGGCCTGGCCCGCCCGCCCTNCTCCCTCCCTTTCCTCCCTCGTTCATCGATTACCGTGAGAGTCGGGGCCTGGCCCGCCCGCCCTACTGATGTAAACACACACAGCGCTTGTGTTGTGGTTTAGTTGCTGTTCGACCGCTTCCCGTGTGCAGGCCTGGTGGTTAATCATTGAGATCCAATGAATTTAAACCAGTTTTGGCAGCTTTCGATTACAACTCAGACTGGAGATCATCAGCAGGAAGACACCATATATTCATTAAACATCTGGCAGGTGGCCTGTCAATCACCAAATATCATCTCTCATTGTTCTCTCAATTTTCTCCATCTGGATTTAACTGACATTGATGGAAACATGATGCAACTCCATAATATTAAAACATTTTTCCACCACGTGTTGATTATTAACAATGAAAATCATTTACATAATCCAAAGAAATAGAACATTAGAGAGAACAGAACAAGCAAAGCACCAAGTTTACATTTGGATGCCTGACAGCATTCATATTCTATTGCTACATATGAAATTCTACGTGTTTAATAATGCATCGCCAGCAAGGCAGGTTATAGGCCTGGAGGTTATAGGACTTTGTGTGTGTATTTTATGTTTATGTGCACATGCCTGCTGCCTACCTCCGTGCAGATATCAGTGTGTGTGTGTATATGTGTGTGAGAGAGAGAATGAGAGAGAATTCCTCTCGAACCAAACATGTAGGCTCCATTGTGTGTAGCACCAGGAGGAGTGAGTAAGATGGTGTTGGAAACAGGTAAAAATCAAATGTGTAGCATCCAGCACAAGTCTCTGATGTATACTCTATCACAGAACTCAATCTGGAGCTGAACATAAAACACACAGGCAATATCAATGGCAAAAAAATATATATATCCAATGTTTACACAAATATCTCATATCCACTCACATCTGCTGTAAGTGATAGCTGAGGTAATGCTGTGCTTCTGTTTGGTCATTTCCACACGAGGAGTGAGTAAGATGGAGTTGGAAACAGAAACAATTTCAATCATGTAGGTTGAAATAAAGGATTTACTGTAATATTGGTAAAACAAAAGGTAGCAACAGCAAATCATTTGAATTGTAAGAGTGTGTGGTATTATATGTGAGTTTTCGAAATATGTTTGTGCATCTGTGTGAAGGCATTATCAGCTGTATGCTTGCAAGTGCATATGTGTGTATGTGTGTGTGCTTTTGTTTGTGAGCAGGCCAGAGTGTGCACATGTGTACACTACAGGCCAGAAGTTTGAGGCCCACCCCCAGATTTAGCATGACCAGACTGTGTAGCAAGTTAATCCAAAATGATCTGGTAGAAGGTAGATGCAAACTATTGAATAAAATGTTAAAACACATCAGCAAGGGAGCTGGAACACAACTAATACAGACTGGACATGCCTTCATTAAAAATCATTTCTTAAATCGTAGTGGCTCCTGTTGACTAATTCTTCTTGAAAACTAACAGTTACATTTATTTTATATATTTTTGTCATTTCCTGTGCAATAAATTTTAAAACAAACAGTGCATTGATAATTTTTTTTTTTTTTTTTTTTTTAAATCTGGGGCTGGCCTCAAACTTCTGGCCTGTAGTGTATGTATCAAATAGAGTCTGGGAGCTAGGCTCAGGTTTACACGTGTGTGTGTGTGTGATCAGACTAAACAAGGATTAGAGAAAGAGTGGAAGGAGGTGTACTGGGTGTTTGAGGGTATTGTCCTGGAGGAGNCGGACAGGAGACAACTAGGATCCTCCTCCCCCTCTGGGAGTTGGAACCTACAACCCCCTTGCCCTCTTCTAGCCCTCTGGTCATGGACTTGAACCCTGTAACCCCCTGATGGACAATCTGTTCCTTTCCCCAACCTTGCTGCAGCGCCGTGCATGCCGTTAACGGATAAAGAGGCTGTGTGTAAGTGTGTGTGTGTGTACACATGGACACTTCCATGTATGAGTCAAGTGTTTGGTCAGTTGGCTTTGACTCTGGGTCTTGCCCCCTTAATTTAATGCTTGTCACAGGAAGGAGGCTAAAAAAAAAAACNACTCTGGGTCTTGCCCCCTTAATTTAATGCTTGTCACAGGAAGGAGGCTAAAAAAAAAAACAAAAAAAACTGAAGGTGGGCAATTTCTTATTATTTTCATAGAAGCTTTGTGGAGATTTATACTTTGCGGCCAGGCGGTTTATGTTGTACATTTTGAAATAATTTTAATAGAGCATGTTGTGCGATCCACACTGACTTCAGAGATGAATTCTCTCTCTCTCTCNCCCACTCTGTCTCAGTAGACTTCCAGCTCTCCTGGTGTCTCTCTTAACAAGGACTGCCTGGGACACAGAAGCAGAAAGCTTTATGCATGCTTGGACCCGGCTCATTCTTCACCTGTCAACAAAATCATTGCCACCATGGAAAAAAATGGAGATAGGGAGGAGGACAGTAAGAGGAGGAGGAGGAGGAGGAGGAGGANGGTTGATATATTCCTTCTGGCTATTTTTGCTCCCTTTTATTATATATATTTCTCTATTTCTTCCCTTGTTTGTGTTTGTGGGCTCTGCTTATCAGATCCCAGCTCCATTCAGGGCTTCAGTCCAGGGAAGAATTCAGACGCTTCTGCCTCTCTTTCATTCAATCTCTCTGTCTCTCTGTCTCTCTCTCTCTCTTTCTCTCTCTCTCTCTCTCTCTCTCTCTCTCTCTCTCTCTCTCTCTCGCTCTCTCCCCTGCTCTCTCTCCTAACCTTTGAGAATAAGAGCCTTGAATTTGAATTTCAGAGCGAGAGAGCAAAAGGAAGGCTTGGAGAGAGGGAGGAAGGAGGGGTGAAGTGGGGGGGAGGGGGTTGTTAGAGCTGCGGTCATTGAAAAAGGGCCTGCTCAGTGCGTCCCCCTGCCTTCCCCCTCAGAGAGGCCCCGATCGATACAAACTCAGAGCAATAAAGCTTTCCCCCTGTCATCTCTGCAGAATACAAAGCAGAATAGAGAGAGGGAGAGAGAAAGAGAGAGAGAGAGGGAGAAAGAGAGGTGAAAAGCTGTTCCGCTAGCCAGACCAATTTCCTAACCCCCCCCCCCCNCACCTCCTCGCTTCACCACCACCACCCTGATGCACCATCACCACCACCACCTCTATCACCCCTTCCTTACCTCCATCTTTTTATCTATCTAGTGCTCTTTCACCTCTTTCCCAAATGCACCATATATCCCCTCTGTGCCCTGACTGTATCGCAGTACAGCTATCTCTCCATAATGAATACAGCATGAATAAAGCATACAATACTTTCACTATTTCCACAACTGTTGGAGAAAAGAAGAGGAGAAGGAGGGAAAGGGAGGAAAAGTGCCCAAAAAAAGGTCAGGTGAGGGGAATGAAGTAAAACACCCAGAGAGTAGGATGAATGGAGACAGGAAACAGAAAAGAAGGCAATGATAGTTATAGCAGGTGATAAAGGGTGTGTGTGTGTGTGTGTGGGTNGGGGGGGGGGTATAGAGGGAAGCATGTGGATAAGGTAAGAAAAGGAGAAAGAGGGAGAGGGATTGTACCCAGAGAAAGATGGATGTAGTGATACAGGTAGAGAGGAGGTGGAGGAATATTGATGAGGGGGAGGAGGGACGAATAGACAGGAAGAGGTAAAATGTGCAGAGATGGGTGGNGAGAGAGAGAGAGAGAGAGAGAGAGAGAGAGAAAGAGAGAGGTGAGAGGGTCAAACAGCAATCCTTTGAATTGAAAGCCAATTACTGTAATTGTAATCTGGATTCAAAGCATATAGACACAGCAGTGACAGGCACAAGTACCCATGCATGTGCACATAAACACACTCAGACAAAAGATAACGTGTGTGTGTGTGTGTGTATGTATGCGCAAATCTTTGTGTTTGAGAGCGTATTTGTCTTTACATCTCTACGTGCTGAGTTTATAGTTGTTTTGTGGAACAGAAGATGTGCATGTATTTTATGTGTGTGTGTATAAGTATGAGTGATNCCTCCCATAACGCACTATATATCTCCTTCTTGCTCTATCTTTTACCTCATCCTAACTCCCACTACTCTTTCCTCCTCTATTTCCCTCCCTGCTCCCTGTCTCTCATTCTCTTCTTTATTAGAAGAAGATAGTGCAAATCCTTCATCTCTCGTTCACTAATTCTCTCCGTTATTGTCCCTCTGCTTGGCCCTTCTTCTCTCTGAACTCCTTCACCAGCGTCCTCCTTCCTTTCTCACCGTGATCTATATTGCTCATTTTTTGAAGCCGTGCTCCGGCCTCCTTCCTGTCCTTACCTGTTATGCTTTTGCCTTCTCTCATTCTTTCTTTCACTTTATCACCTCACACGAATGTCATAACCCATCTCTCCTGTTCTCTTTTCTCTCTTGGACCCCATCCTTCCATTACCTTATCTCACCTGCTTCTCTTTCTCCCTCTCTATCTCCTTCTGTCTCTCCCTTCTATCGTTTTTTTCCCTCTCCCACTGATGTCGCTTTTTCAGGCCAACTCTCCACCTCGCATTTTCAACATCCTCTTTTTCTTCTTTTTCATCATCATAGGCTCATTTTGTCAAGTCTTCTTCTCTCCTCACCCTCTCACCCCTCTCTCCCCCCTCTCCCTCTCTTCCTCCTTCCATCATTTCTTCGTCATCCCTCTCTCCCTCCCTCCGCCCTGTTCGTTCCCTGGGGAGGTCAGTAATAATGGTAGTGATGGAGTGAGAGAGGGAGGTGCGATTATTGTCTTGTCGGGAGTCAGAGGAATCGATCGGCCCAGAAATATGAGGCGCGAGAAAGAGCCGCTGTGTCAGATACAATAACCACCCGCTCCCGGGGGCTTACACACATACATTCACACACATACACACACACACACCCACAACACAGACACACGGTGATATTTGAACACTGATGAGAACATACACATTTATTTGGCTCGTCGCAAGCGCAGACACTGACGCACATGCACACTCATACCATCTTTCTTTTTCATTAAGGCGGTGCACACATTTCTCTTCTTCTGTGGTAGAAGAGAGTGGCGAGGCAGTCTAATCATCTACATGCTTTGATCTGAGATAAAGCATAGGAGCAGATCTGTTCTGATCACTCTTCATGCACAGATAAAGGGCAAGGCGAGGAAAATCGCTCACACACCTTTCACTCATGTAGCTATAAACAGACATAAACACACATCCATGCACGCACGCACCACACACACATACACTCGCACTGAGACCTTTCACTGCTGTTGCCTGGCAACGTGGCCGAGTGTCCAATNACACATACACTCGCACTGAGACCTTTCACTGCTGTTGCCTGGCAACGTGGCCGAGTGTCCAATCCAAGCAGAGAACAGTGGCCAGTGATGTCACAGCTGCTGCTGACCAGCAGGTCTACGAGAGAGAGAGAGAGAGAAAGAAAGAGTGAAAAAGAGACAAGAAAGTTTGAATAAGAGAAAGAGAGACGAAGGTCACAAAAAAGTGGAGCGATGAAGGAAAAGGAAACTAACTGGGTCGAGAGCAGGCTGAGGTGGAAGAATGGATGGATGGGTGGAGAGAGAGCTGCACCAAAAGACAACGGTTTCTATAATCTGAGTACCCCTATTAGTCTGATTCTGAATCATCCTCATCTGTTGAGTGCATGGGGGCTAATCTGACAAAACAGGCTGCATTATCAGGGACGTTAACAGTTTTGTCTAAAGTGGCTGCTAGTGGACTTGTGGCCTTCACCCCAGACACAAGGAGCACCCTTATGCCTGGGATGAAGGCCACTAGTCCCTCCTGGTAGACCCTCCACTCTTCAGCCAGGAGGAGTGTGAAGGGAAGAAAAAGATTGGAGATTCAACCTTGGAAGCACCAAGGGAGAGAGCAGTGTTTGTCTAGACAAGCCTGGCTCCCTATGGGCTGCCGAGATGATATAGAGAGGAGGGGAATGTGTGAGAAAAGGATGGAGGGGCAGAGGAAAAGGAGCAATTGAGAGGTTTTCAAAAAGGAGAGGAATAGGTGTTGTAAAGGTGTAGGCGGTGTGTGTGTGTGTGTGTGTGTGTGTGTGTGTGTGTGTGTGTGTCTGTGTGTGTGTAACATGGCACAGGTCCCATGATAGCCAACAGTGTGAGTGTGTTTTAGTCCCTGCTGCTTCTCATAAAAAAAACCTCAATCTCTGTAGTCTCCACACTGCAAGGCCTACTGTTTATAATCCTGCACCTCCCCATGGGTCTACACACACACACACACACGGGTGCGTGCGTATCCAGACTGGACTTTAAATCTCTCACCTTGTAGAATTGTCTTGCATCTAGACTCCGGAAAGGACTTGGTGGGTCCAGCACTGCTCTGTCCCCTCTATAAGCAGAGGAATATGATGGATTATATAAATTAGAGCCAATGTGTGCTCTAGGCCTGAGGCTGCACTAGATATAGGAGGGCCGAGCCATGGAAGGATACTGAACGGGTTTGTAGACCTCCAAATTGTCCCTGCAATGACCCATTATACACAGTCTCTCTCCCTCCATCCCTCCATCTCCCTTCTTGCCTTCTTCCCCAGGCTATCTGTCCTTGCCCAGGCTTTATTTCTGTCTCACCTTCATTTTCATCTGTTTCCCTCTGCATTCTTTTCCTTATTCCTTTTTTTCCTCCCCTCTCTAACTAACTAACCCCCACCACACCCTTCCTATACACCCCCCCCCCC
>VXCM01002300.1:10804-22204 GCA_014773175.1 Lucifuga dentata
TTTGTGTGTGTGTGTGTGTGTGTGTGTGTGTGTGTGTGTGTCTGTGTTATCTTATGAACATAACTTTCTGTAGTGCATAAATATAGGTCACATTTTCCAGTTTAAAAAAAAAACCCAAAATGAAATACTTTTTTAACAAAAATTCTATTGCTCTGCTTTGCCTTTATTATTTAGAACTCATAAATTCATAGCCCATATGCAGCATGTGCTAATATGTTTACTTCAGGTAAGACCATTTGCCATAGGCCCATCATCCTGTAAGTGGTTTCAAGTGTTGCTAGGTCTGGTCTCCATGGTAACCAAGGCTCAGTACTCCTTGGGTCAAGCCCCTCCATGACCATGAACTATACCACACACACACACACACACACACACACACACACACACACACACACACACACACACTTAGATTTACCAGACACCTATTGGAGATAACATGCACACACGCACACGCTCACATAAAGACACACTATGGTATGTGTGGGCAGATTGGAGTTTGAATAAAGGCCATGGCCAAAGCCAGCGTGCCCAGACGACCTCTGACCCTGAGANCCCCGCAGTCTGTCACTGTTCATGGACAAGCCTGGTCAATGGGGTCAGCATGCATGTGCACTTACACCCTGATTATTACTCTCAGGTAGACAAACAATTCTGACGGTTCATGTGCTGATGAATAGGTTGAAACACCAGCATGTTAATAGCGGGTTTGTCCTTAAATCTGCTGAGTGTCCAGCCTGCACCTCAGGATGCTGGACTGAGATATTAGATAAATGTTTTAACAACTAGAGAAGCAAATGCACCTTTTTATCAAATAATTGTGTCGCAATTGTGAGACTGACAAAGCGCCGTACCTGTCACCCCATCTCAGATCACTATTGTCCTTATCATAACCACATATTCACAAGCACAAATTTCTTGTTAGCATTTGAGCTCTTAGGACAGGTGTAGAAATAACGTCCCCTCCAGTGTTGTGCCTATAGTAAGCACCTCTTGGTCTGCTGTAAATCATCACATCAAGTATTTATAAGGTTAAACTTGGGAACTTTGCTGCCGTTAGCTTTTGAATTAGTGAACTCGAACCAAGAGAGGAAGAAAGTGAGGGTGTATGGGGGGTGTGGAGTGTGTGTNGGGGGGGGGGTGATCTTCCCTGTTCCACTGATAGAGCTTGTTTGTTCATCACGATTAGAGAATCAACAGTGCCACCTTGTGGTCAGCATGGCTCATCGTTCAGACCCACGCTGTCACTCTCATGTTCAAAAATCTTTTTTTTTTTTTTTTTTTTTTTTTTTTTTTTTTTTTTTTTTTTGCTATTCTTATTCCTCATGATCATTCTCAGACTTCACATTTTCTCTTATTCAGCAGCTTCTTAGTCTGTTCGTGTTCGGCTTAGATACTGGATCACATAGTATCTGCAATGTTCCACTTTCACGCCACATCCACCTGTCACATTCCGTAGAGATTCATGGCGTTGGTTTGTGTGGTGCAGCAGTGCGTGGAGCCCACATCGTGGGGTGGTCAGTGGTACCGTGAGTGTTGTGACTGTGTTTTTCCTTCCGCTTGGGTTAGGATGGAGTAAAGTGAGCAGATGATGTCTCACATGTCCCTCGGTGTGTGGCACAGACCACCATACACACCCACAGATAAGACGGGGTAGTGACGGCCGTGACTCATGCTCGAGAAAATACACGCGCTTCATGAAACACCTTAGGGTAGAGGGAAAACTCTCAGCAGCTGAGTTTTGAATTATCAAGTTGCAGTAAGTCATATTTAGTACTGATGTGTCACACACTCTTCCCTCTGCATGGTCAGAACGTCAAGGCTGTGTTTTTCGCGTGTGAAAGTGTGTGAGTGAGCGTTTGTGTGTGAGCGGCTCTTTCCAGCCGCGCCATCACTTTCCGTCGGCAGTCATCCCCCTCTTTTTTCACCTCGTCTATCTGCCCAATCTCCACGCTCTCTCACTTTCTCCCACTCTCTAAACTCGTGTGTCTCCCTTTTGTCTTTTGTTATATTTTTCTCTCCTCTGTTGTTGCTGAGTTCCTACTCTTTACGGCTTACTTCCTGTTGTGTTGCAGGATGTGGGAAGGAGGTGGGGCTTGGGGTGTGTGGACTGTCATGAAAGAGAGAGAGAGAGAGAGAGAGAGAGAGAGAGAGATATTCTCTCAACCATATGATTTAACACCTCCTTTTGCTCAGAGCCCACATTGTGCTCTCTCTCTCTCTCTCTCTCTCTCTCTCACACACACACACACACACACACACACACACACACNTCTCTCTCTCTCTCTCTCTCTCTCTCTCTCACACACACACACACACACACACACACACACACATACACACAGATACACAGACACAGATATGACCAAGACAACAGCAATAGCAGCAAAGGACTTCTCCAGTATGTGGTTACCAGGTGAGTGACTGCCTGTGCAGCCCTCTCTCTCTCTCTCTCTCTCTCTCTCTCCCCCCCCCCCNGTGTGTGTGTGTGTGTGTGTGTGTGTGTGTGTGTGTGTGTGTGACAGAGAAAGAGAACAAGACCTGTGGCAGTCATGCTGTTGATTGATGCCACTGGGTCTAACAAGCTTGGCTAATTAGAGAACATCAAAGAGGTAGAGATGCTACAAAGAGAAAGATGGAGATGGAGGGATGGTTAGATGGATGCCTGTCGCAGGCAGAGGGAAAGGTCAGACACCTCGTCAGCCCTTTACTCTCCTGTGTGTGTGTATATATGTGTGTTTATCTTGAGTGTTGAACGTTGAAATTGAGCTTAAAAAAAACCACAGTGAAAATCAAAATATGCTTAAAAATATTTCAGCAAAAACTGTTTTGTGAGGAAAACCCAGGGTTGTAGCTTATTGTGATTTTTCATCTTTCATCACAAATACTTTTCTTCCAATGCCTGACTTTTGAAATTGGTGTTAATGTGTGTGTGTGCATGCACATGTGCATGTGTGTGTATGTGTGTACATGTGTTCTGAAGGAGGATGCACTCCTTGTCACTTTACCCATTTGAACTGAAGTTGCAGACAGTCAATTTAATAAAGTGCTTTTTTTTTTTTATCAAACATGGCCTTTCCACAGTGCTTCACATAAATACAAAAACCCTTAATTAGACAGACACGTAAAAATCACTGCTAGTAGAGTGTTTAAAAATAATCTAAAAACATGACAGAACAAACTGTGATATTTGTTTTAGTGTCTCGAATGACTGAAGATGATATCAGAGAACTTTACTGACTCACAAATTACCAGAATTCTAATATTAAATGTCAGTTTGCTCATATTGTTCATTCCTTGAAATACTTATATGATTTGTAATAAAAAGACCTTTCTGTGGAGATACTCTGTCCTTATCAAGGAGTTAAAATCACTGACTCACTTCTTGCCCTGACATGGTCACCGTTGTGGGGAAAGCCGACCTCCTGCACGTTCTGCTCCGAATGAATGAAATAAACTGCTAATTTGGATCCTGACGCATTTGGTAGAAAGGCTAGAATTGCAAAGGTAAATGCAATGAAAATGTGAGAAGAGTTGTGATTCTGTGTAGTTGAAAATTATGAGGCCATGTGTACATTTTTTTTTACATTCTGCTGATCATATTTACACAGAAAAAAAACAGAAGAAATGAGGAATAATTACAAAATGGAATTTCCCAAATTTTAATTATTGTCAGGGTTGGCATTATTCCCTTGCCTCCTGCTGCGATACTTCTTCTTCTTCTATCAGTGTTACCTGACTGATTAATAATTTCTTAAATGGAAATTTTAAGCCATAAATTAGTACGTCTTCATTTAAGGGTCATAAATGGATCTTCTTGACACAAGGTTACATTTGAAAATTACAGTGTAGTAAGGTTTAAATACATTTTCTGGTTGGTAGATTCTTTATAATTTAAACATTGAAACTGATCTCTATCAACATCCCAGTACTCATATTCACAAGTCATTTTATGAGCTCATATTTATGATATTAACTAATTAGTATTTTTGGTTTAGATACAGAAAATAACTTGATAAAAGATAAATCATAATCAACAATGTGAGTGGCATGGACTGGCAGAGTTTCCATCATCAGTTCTTACTCTTAAATTTTGTCTTCATGTCTTTAATTCATTCATAAATTGTATGTCATGTCCATGTTTTATACCTTCTATTAATTGACAATTGAGCTAGATTGTTATCATTGCTAAAAAAAAAAAAAAAAAAAAAAAAAAAAAAGGTTTCTTAATGGAAAACATTTCATGACAATCAGAAACGGCATTCCGCCTGCTTCTTGGTTCTGAAATCGGTAGTTAGTTGGCGTGACGATTCCAGTTCCCAGACACCCCCCTTAGTGTTGGGGTGTTGTCCTGAATCAGGAAGTGGGGTGTGAGGTGCTGATGGGGGGTTTGGGGTGGTTGCAGTGGAGTTTCATCTCAGCCAGAATACCCTGAGGAGAATAACAGAAAGAGTCCAGACTGAGCACATACTGTTGTTCCTTTTTCCCTGTATTGCATCATTTATTCATGATACAGGATTACACAGTATCAGTGTGTTTAAGGTACAGTGGGTATGATTTAGTACTGGGGCATGCAAAAAATGGATGCACTTAATGGTAGAAGAAATGGACAGTGCAATTCAACTTTGTTCTCAGGTAAAATTAACAGTCCTGTAATGTGGAATAGACGGGTGTAAGTACAGTTTGTGGTTCCTGCACAGTGTCAGAATAAGGTGCTGCTGCTGACCCTCTGGTGCTTATACCTATACACACAGTTCTCTCAAAATACTGTATACACACAACATGTAACACCAGTATGGCTGAAATGGCGCAGCGGTAAATGAAGTTCAGATCTGTTTTATGGTGGTGGTGGTTCAGAAAGATAGAGCAAAAGAGAGAGAGAGAGAGAGAGAGAGAGAGAGAGAGAGAGAGAGTGAAAGAGCAGGCTAATATTAATAGCTTCACTGACAGTAAGTGTTGGGTTTAGCACTCCACATTCAACCCGGTACAAGGGGAAGTCGGGAGGGGAAGTGAGAAAAAGACACGGCATCTTGATATACTGTCCCACCACTGTATTACTGACCACATTATCCACCATGCTACTGTCTGTAGGCCATTTCCAACCATGAATCAATACACACCTTCCCTTGTGTCCTGCGAGGAGACAGAAAACTACAAGAGGCAGCACTTTAGGATGTCCACTATACAGCTGCTTTAAGACGTTAGGCAATCATTTTACGTGGCTTTATTATTGCATCTTTTACGCAGTGATAAGGCGCCGTTTCGGAGAGGTGTGACTTGTCAGTAGAATTATAAATGTGTGAATTCACTGAGAGAAAGTTGTTTTCCATTGAAATTGAGCAACTTTGGACACTTAACTCATTCACTCACAATTTCAGTATATTGAATATTGGAATAATGACTAATGATGTGACACTAATAACAGATTAACCATAGATCTGCTTTCTTGTGAGTCATCAAACTAACTTTCTGAAAAAAAAATCCTTTTATTTGTAGAAAATCTGGTAATCAGGGCAAGTGTGTGCATGTGTGTGTTCGTGTGCATGTATGTGTGTGCAGAACAGAGCGTTTCAAGGCGATCAGCACTTCCCCCTTCCCCTAAAGACGCTCCAGAGTCTGCTGTTCTTCCATCTGTTTCTCTCCATATTTGCCTTCTTATTGATGTGGTTTTGGCTTATTAATGGTTCTGTTATTATTTAGTTGTTTAAAATTGCCATCAGGTCACTTTGCTCCCTCAGTAGTGTTCAATGAATCATCTTTATCTTCTCTGTGTGCCACTGCTGCCTCCCAGTGGTGAAAACCCTTCTTAGCCTGCTCAGCTGTCTGGAATCCCTCAACTGGAGACAGAAAGTCAAATAAGGGTATTTATTTTTTGTCATATAAATAAAAACACAGCAGTGGCTATTTGCTACAATCTCAATACTCTCATTTGTAACATGAGACAACAGGATGAAGAGAGGAAAGATGAAGGGGAGAGGAGGGGGAGGAAGGGGGAGAGCAAAAGGACGAGGCAGGCTGAGAGTTTATTATGCAGGTGGCAGATATAATTAGTTGGTCGTTGGGCAGATTTGCATATTTTCACAAAAGGGAAGTAGCTCTCTCTCTCTCTCTCTCTCTGCGCGCGTGTGTGTGTGTGTGTGTGTGTGTGTGTGTGTGTGTGTATCACAGAGAGAGACAGAGAGAGAGAGAGAGAGAGAAATGAATGGACAGAACAAAAATTGTCTCAGTTTGTGGTTTCTCACAACTATAAAGGCTTTGGGACATAACGCCAATAGATGGTTAACAAAAGCGAAATTATTATACACAGAAAACCTCATGCACATGTACGTTAACACCTACACACAGAGAGAGACAAACACACAGAAACACACTGCCTTTATTCATCCCCTATGGGCAATTTAAAAATGTAGCCCCTTTCAGCTTGAACAAATATACACAATGAACAAAATACACAATTATATCATCCATATATCAGGGGAATTAATACTAGTATTTGCAATATAGATAGTAAAAAAGCAAAACAAAAAAAAAAAAATAAAAGATGAAGGGGAGAAAAGACAAAACACACAAAAGACAAGTATACAAGGGGAATATACTGTTCATCAGTAATGGCAGTAAAAAAAAAAATCTTGAGTAGTCTAAAATCATTTGTTCTGATTTAAAATAGTATATTTACACTGTCATAACAATTTTAGATGATAACTTTTTCTTAATTCTTACAGATTTTAATGATTCTTTAAATATAAAAGAATATTTAAAGGTCCTCTGGCAGCATTACTTGCCACAGGGGCTGTCCCAGACTGCCCCACATGTCATAAAACAGTTTAAGTGTTAAGCACTCCCACGTAAACATGTCAAGTTAAAATTAGAACAAGCAAACACCTTTGGTCAGCCTACTCTATGTTCAACCACGAATTGGAAACAATAAATGAATGTGGGCTGGATTCAACTTATGAATGATTCAGCCGCATGGTTTGGTGTTGGTGTACAGTGTGTGTGGGTGTGGGCCCAGTCTAGACCTGAAAACACTCACCCCTCGCCTATCTAAGATCAACACCCTGGCCATCCTCTTTCCCCTTTCGTAATCTAGATTCTGATCATTCCGTGTCTCTCTGCTTTCGATGTAAGAATAAACCTGGCTGAGTGTGATATTTATCAGTGTGTTTTTTTCTTACAGATATCAGGATGTCAAAGCCAGTAGAGGTTGAGAAAGTCGGGGCTGACTCTCCAATGGAGAGCACAGGTAAGACGTGCTGCGCCTAGTCTGCCGCAAGTAAACACACCCACATATAGGGTACATTTAGTGTATACATGCATTTACATAAATGTGTTTATGTACTTAAGTTCAAACACTTGATCAGTTTCTCATTTTTTCCTCTCCCTCCCACACAGATTCAGAGCGGAATGGACCTGAATCAAATCACCAGGTACGTCTGATTCCTGTGAACGTTACATTCATCTCTTTCTATGTGATTTATAAAGTAAAAATGATACCACTGAGATGTGTGTAGAGAAAATAGAACACATTATTTAAAGTCATTTATGATGCAAATTTATGAGCTTGTGTCTGTTTCTCTTCCTGTAGGCTCAGTCAATGAAAGTCAACCCCTTTTCCCTTTCACCAACCCTGAGCAGCAGCAACAAGGTGATATGACAGTGTGTGTGTGTGTCTCTGATCAAAATTTTTGCCTGTGCATGTCTGTGCATATGTCTAGTTCTATGTTTGTGCATCTTTGTGTTTTAACATCTCACAATAGGTTGATTGATAGTATAGCTGCTTTAGCCTTGCATTCATTTCTGCGCATTCAATTCTCTTTTATTCCGTTTGACATTGAGCTTCAACTATCCACCCGGACTTGAATAGAAACAAATTCAATGAGCATACAGTGGCACTTTCCCTACACAAAATGCTCTTAGAGTTGGAATAAGTCTACACTGCTGCAACTTGCCAAAAGGTAAAATCTTCCTAATTTGCATACCATGGGAGATATGCAAATCAGTAGGCTAGAGGAGTCCCCCTGCCAGTTTGGACATGCTTGATCCTGGAGAAAAGAACATCCCTTTTGTGCAAGAAAACGAAAGACCAGTGGACTCCTGTACCCACCGCTTTTATGAAACAGACTACAGATACTTTTTCAGATCAGCTTACATGTGACTGCTTATAAGCTTTAATTGAATTTGCACACAGTCTTTAAATTATCAGCACTGTATATCATGATCTCAAATACTCAGGTAAGTTTTTGTAGTTGTTCTGGTTTCTGGCCTTTTTTGGCGAATTCCAAGTTGTGAGATGGGTATTTCCAGGTCTTTTGTTATTATATTTGCTCTCTTTCTCTGTGAGTGACTTTTTAGTATGAGCTTGTTTTTTACATTTAATATTTGCTGCTTTTTCTGTGTGGCAGAGTAATAGTTTGGAAAATCCTTTTTTTTTTCTTTTTTCAACAGTGGGAAAATAGTCTACATATTTGTAACTTGGAGAACAAGAAAGTAAAGTAGAACAGGTGGAGGAAAAAAGGTGTGGGACTTGTTTTGGATACCTAGATTACAAATGTTCTTTGTCGTCCTCTCAGAATAAAATGGAGGAGTGTGGTGAGATGTCCCCGGTCCTTCCTCCCTCTCACGGCCCAACCCCCTCACAGACGGCCCTGCAGCATACGCAGCTCATGCTGACTGGCTCCCAACTGGCAGGGGTAAGACACATGCATGTACATGCACACATGTGTCAATACCTACCACTAGCAGATAGAGCTTTGCTTTTATCTCGCTTGCATCTCTGGTGCTGCTTGTTGAACACTCCATTTTCCCCTTTGTCTTCCCCTATCTTTTTCCTTTCTTTTTTTGCCTACTTTATCTCGCTCCTCTCCTCTCCTCTCCTCTCCTCTCCTCTCCTCTCCTCTTTGCCAGTTGACAGCTCTGTTGCCAGCACAGCAGCAGTTATTCCTTCAGCAGGCTCAGGCGCAGCTCCTGGCTGCAGCTGTGCAGCAGTCAAGTGCAGCCCACGCCGCTCACGCTGCCCATGCAGCCGCTCAAGCCAATCAGCAAGCTCAGGCAGCTGCAGCAGCAAATCAGCAGGCCCAGCAGCAGCAACAGCAACAGGCGGGACAAACAGGCCAGCAGGCCCAGTCGCAGTCCCAGGGACAGGGACAGAGCACACAGGAACAGACAGCCCAAAGTATCCCTGTCCCACCTCCTCCACCTCAGCTCACCCTCTCCCAGCCAATCCAGCTCACCGCCCAGGTACTGACAGCCAATCGGAGCAACTTCCTGATGAGAGGCTTGATTGAGGAACCAGTATCAAACAATATTCCAATTCTTCCTGAATTTATTGTATTTTGTGCTTCAGGTTTTCCACTTTGCACGCATGTTCCACTTTTTGCTTTCATTTCTTAATTGAAAAGGTTTTTCCTCATACTTTATATTTCTTTGAGTTCCGTCCCCTCTATCTGTCTTCATAAAATTCCTAAAATCCCCATTCTCTGTCCGATCTGTCCATTCTCTCTTTTCGTTGAACAGGACATCCAGCAGTTGCTGCAGCTTCAGCAGTTGGTATTGGTGCCCGGCCACCCGCTCTCGTCTCCTGCCCAGTTTCTGCTTCCGCAGCCACAGCAGGGCCAGCAAGGTGGGCAGCCATGTTACTGGAATAGTTTCTCATGGTTTTGACAGAAATGTGAGGTGTTGCATTTCTTCTGTTGTTTTATTATATTTATAATGGATATTGGACTTCTTTCTCCTCCACCAGGACTCCTATCGACACCAAATCTTATTCCGCTACCTCAGCAAAACCAAGGGGGCCTGCTGTCTGCTCCAACTAGAATGGGACTCCAAGCACAGGTATGAGAATGCATCCAAGCCCAAGTTAATCAAAAAGATCCCACTCAGTCCCTGAGTAGCCAATCTTCACTGATAACAAATAGCTCTGTCAAAGCTTCTCTTTCTTTTCCCTTCATTTCTCTGTTGTTTTCACCTTGTGCAGAGAGATAAGAGTGTGGAGGTGAGTGGAGGTGGTGGAGGTGTGACCACTGTGCCCTCAGTGACCCCTCACCCTGAGGAGCCCAGTGATCTGGAGGAGCTGGAACAGTTCGCCCGCACTTTCAAACAGAGACGTATCAAACTGGGCTTCACACAGGCATGTAGAAGTGACCTGCTATTTAGGCATGCATCAGTATGCAGATGTGTGGGTCATATTTATATGTTTCCCTGAGTTTAAACATGTCTAAAGCAGCATCTTCCCTCTTTCATCTCGCCATCAGGGTGATGTTGGTTTGGCTATGGGGAAGCTGTATGGCAATGACTTCAGCCAGACCACCATTTCCCGCTTTGAGGCACTCAATCTGAGCTTTAAGAACATGTGCAAGCTGAAGCCGCTGCTGGAGAAGTGGCTCAATGATGCAGGTTGGTGCTTAACATCTGGACTGTCATATGTTTGAAAAATGAGGTTAATTTGTCTTTGTAAGCAAGAATGTCAGATGTGGATGAGATTAAAAAAAAAAGAAAAAAAAGAGGGTAACTTGATGAGAGTTCAAAATGTGCTCAGACATTATTTTGCCAAATTCATAGATGTTATACAGTATAATTAGTCTAACATTGACTATGTGTGTGCTCATTCCTCCTTCAGAGACTATGTCCATAGACAGTACCCTACCCAGCCCCAGCTCCCTGTCCTCCCCCTCCATGGGCTTTGACGGGATGCCTGGTCGTCGCAGGAAGAAGAGAACCAGCATTGAGACAAATGTCCGCGTGGCTTTGGAACGCGCATTTATGACGGTAAGATCAGTAAACTTATTCTTTAAACAATTATTTAAGAACTTTAATTCAGATATGTAGGTCGAAACAAAGTTTTGAAAACTGATTGAAGCGAAATGGTTGTCTTTTATACAAATTGTCACGCTTTCTTGAAATCGTCAACTCTGAAATGGATTCATATGCTTTTGTTGAATTGATTGATTTTGCCTGGACCAAGAACAAATCTCATTTATGATATAAGTGCCTTAGTTTGCAACCTTTTTCTTAAATAACAAAATAGACCCTTATTAAAGTCTAATTTGCAGCTGAAGTGATGTGATTTCTGCCTGTCCGTTCCCTGCAGAACCAGAAGCCTACCTCAGAAGAGATCCTGCTGATTGCTGAGCAGCTCAACATGGAGAAGGAGGTGATCCGGGTCTGGTTCTGCAACCGCCGGCAGAAAGAGAAACGCATCAATCCCTCCAGTGCCACCCCTCCCTTGCCCAGCCAGCCCCCAAATGTCCCACCAACACACAAGCCCCCCTGCTACAGCCCTCACATGGTACTAGCCTGAACACAGAGAAACGTGGTCATTTTGTTCAGCTTCTCAATGGACACTAAACCAGAGGTCTCTCTCTCTCTCTCTCTCTCTCTCTCTCTCTCTCTCTCTCTCTCTCTCTC
>VXCM01002300.1:22623-32908 GCA_014773175.1 Lucifuga dentata
CCTCCCACCCACCCTCTCAGCTCCACACCCTCCCCAGTGACTCCTCCTCCTCCTCCTCCCCGCAGCACGGCCAGCCCGGCTACTCCCAGCCACAGCACACTCAGCCTTAACACAGGGTAAGAACATATTACTCAGCCTTAACACAGGGTAAGAACATATTAAGACGTTCATTTTCATTTTTCATTTTTCATTTCCTAGCTGCAGCAACCCGCCACAATTGAATACATTTAGGCAAATCATTCAGAAACGTACCTTATAACACATCGTTTGACTACACACAGCCATACATTTTCATACACACAATGGATACTGCACTGCACCATGCTCGGTTCACCTGCAGTTTGTAGTTAAATGGTTGATACACACACACACACACACACACAAAGATTTATTTGCACACACACACTGATATCCCAGCGTGTCTTTGGGCGCCACTGCTTCCCCCAGTGTAGCAGTGCTTTCTAACCCTGTGTGTTTGTGTGTGTGGTTTTTGTGTTCACAGCTTATGGCGTATGGGTAAAAAGAACGGTGACATGTCTAACTACATCACCGATTTTGCTGCAAACTTGAGGTGAATACGACAGAGATGCACCCATGGCACATGTTCATAAGTCATACAGTACTCTTTTGTTAATACTGTGTTGGATACCTTCCAGACTGTATCATAAATGTGTTGAGAGTTTCGATATTTCTGTTTCTTTCTGCATTTCTTACATCTTAAAACTGCTCTCTATATGTCCAGGAATGAATTTGTCCTCTGCTTGTCCTTGCTGCTAAACCTGCTTCTTTCTCACCTTTTCTCCTCTGCCTGCCTGTGGTCCAATATGCCTGCACATGCATCGTGGTGTGTGTGTGTGTGCGTGTGTGTGACACAACAGGAACACTGTGATGGGAGTTAACACAGGGATGAACCAAGCTCTCCTCGGTAACAATCCCTTGGCCACTATCCAAGGTGTGTCATAGAGAGAGAGAGAAAGATAGAGAGACAAAGAAAGAAAAATAGCATTATTTCAGGAAAGAGAAAAAAAAGAGAAGGTACAAGCAGAATATCATTTATGGGTCAAGACCAGCATGGAGGTGTACTTTTATTTTACTGCTAGGAGAATTTTTATTTAAATACTACGCTTGAGAACAAATGTGAGGTTCCATTACTTTACTGGAGTATTTCCATTTTGGTAGATTTTCTACTTTTACTCCAGTACATTTCACATGGAAATACTACACTTTTTACTTCCCCTACACATTTATCTGACAGCTGTAGTTTAATAGATACTTTGCAGATTCACTTTTTTAGATTTGACATAATTTAAACTTAAAATATAAAACGTTATCATTTTCTTCCTTCTATTTCCTGGTACTCCCTTTCTTCTGCCATTCTTTTCCTCTCTTTTTTCTCTCCTTTCTTCTTTCTGTTTTTAATTCTTGTCATTTCTTTTTGTCCTTTCCTTCCTTATTTTTTCTTCCTTTTTTCTTACTGTATTTCCTGCTTTCTTTCCTTCTGTCTAGGTTTCCTTCCTTGTCGTTTCCTTCTTATGTCATTCCTTCATTTTTCTGTTTTCCTCATTTTCCTTTCCTTCTTTTCTTCCTTCCTGTTTACTTTTTCCCTTCCTTCTTGACTTCCTTATTTCTTTCTTTATGATCTTTCTTCTTTGCCTCCTTCTGTGCTTCCTTATTTCTTTACTTCTGCTTTTACTTGTTCCTTCCTTTATCCTTCCATCTTTTCTTATTACTTTCCTTCCATTCTTTCTTTAACTGATCAAAAAGCATAAAACCATAAAACTGGACACAAAATTATTCTCGGTCATATTTGAGGGATTTTCATTATAATATTAAACACTCAAAGGAACTATTGATCAATACCATTGATTACTTGTAATTCTTTTTACATTTGAATACAAATAAAGCATACATTTTACTGCTCTCAACCAGTCACACTCCCACACACATAAATGCTGTTGCTTATTTATGTATATCCCTATCTCACATACATCCTGTTCACACACTCTCACACATACAATACTTCCCCTCTTATGCACCTTCCTACATGTGAAAACAGAACAAAAATAACAGAAACAAAATACAAAGTCCCTCAGAATTGACCAGAGCTAATTTAATCAGAGTTTGTGGTGTGAGATTGAGAAGAGGAGTGTGACGATGAGTAATGAAGTTATGCACGGTAGGTGAATGTGGAGACACAGATGAAAAGGCTCACGTGCTGCTCATCCTCAGTACAAAACAGCTCAGACAGAGTAGAAACATGGAAAAAATGGCTTATTTCTCCTCTCATCCAAATAATATGTTCCCATATAGATTCATGAATCCATCCCATCAAGTCTGTGTGTGTGTGTGTGTGTGTGTGTGTGTGTGTGTCATGCTGTGCGGTCTCATTTAGCCTTTCATCTCTTCATTTCCCCCTTTAGTCAAACATGTTGATTATTAAAGGAAAAATCCCTTCTAAAACACCTAATGCAGTGTAAGTCAGTGTTGGTGATGTTTCTTGCATTTTTTTTTGTGTTCAGACCTATGATGACTTGAACTAGACAAAAATGAACTATTAAAAGTCATTAGCAGGACAGCAACACAATTAGATTCTTGCTGTTTGCCAGGCTGCACACTAAGGGAGGGTGTCTTCCCAAACTTTCTGTGCATTGCTAAAGAATTTCATGAGAATAAAGTCCTGCTAATGATGTTTGGGTTCCAATTTTTGTAGAATCAGCTCTCAGACAAGCATATTGGATTCAAGCACATGCCGCAGCCAATGCCAAACAAGCCCAGACAGAATTTGTCTTGTTCTAATAAAAATTGGCCTAAAGAGAAACAGCTACAGTAGACATGCTTTTTTTTCTGGATCTATCTCTTTAACTATAAAGATACATCAAAACATTTGCATGCTACTGAATAGCTCCACATTAGTGGCTGTGATGTGTTTCAAGCCCTATTTTGTTACTGTACAGCAATTCCAGTAATATGCCCTCTGTCCAAGCATATATTTTATTTCACCAGATCTGGATCCTTATATCTGGATCTCGACCAAATTGCACCCATTGATATATCTATCATGGGATAATTATGCCTGTTTTTTTTTTTGTTTTTTTTTTCCCAATGAGATTGGTGTGTTACTTTCTGATTTGGTGGAGGAAATTATTAGACGTAAAACTTTAGCACTTATACAACACTACAATCCATCAAAAAGAAGGCTGAGATAAAAATGTCACCATCAAAGGAGAACTAATAGACCGTGATGCAATGCATCCACAAGACACATTTGGCTTCTGCTTTGTAGCTGTGTATTCAGCTGTTTTGCAGTTGCTATGAAATCGCAGCACTATTAGGTTGCGTTCAAGCACAGCATTTTGTGTGTGAAAAAAGTGCTGCGTGGAGCATTTGTGTGAGCAGAAAATATGCCAGTCATGCATCTTGTTTCTGTAACAACAAACCACGCATTTCAGCTTACCTGTTGCTGTTATATCTGATCCCAATTCTATACAATACCCAATCATGATAGCTTATTTGTTGGGTAGACAAAACACATGAATTACCACATTTAATCACAATATAATTCCCCAAGTGCACTGAACATCACCATTAGGCGACAAACACTGCAAAAGTGTCTCAGGGTGGAATATTCCTTTAACCTTTTTCTCCTCATTGTTTACCTGTTCTCCACTCCTTCTCTCCTGCAGCCCTAGCAGCCAGTGGTGGCCAGCTGCCTCTTTCCAGTCTTGAGGGTGGCAGCAAGGTGATGCTGGGGGCCTCAGGGGGCCAGGGAGGGGGGCTCCCCTCCTCCCTCTTCCTCAACCACCCTGCCCTCCTTCACATGGGCCAGAATCCCAGCGCTGGACTGGTCAGTGCTGCCATAGCCAAAGCCTCCCATTCCTCACCCTTTCCCTCAGCCAGCAGCATCAGTCCCACACCCTGCTCCCCATCCCCCTGCTCTAGCCCCGCCTCTTCCTGTTCCTCCAGCGAAATGGCACACAGCCCACCTTCTCTGGGAGGGGCCAAGATTGAGTGACCATGCCAAGGGCCAATCAGAGAGGAGGAGGAAGGAGGACACTAGAACCTCGCCTATCACACCAAAGTTATCTCTTTCTCTCTCTTTCGCTCTTCTTCCGTTACCTTTTCACAATGGCTCTTTCTCTCTCTCTCTCTTCTCAGTCTTTCGATGCCAAAAATACACAGAGTGAAAGAGGAGAGAGGGAGGGAAAGATGTGAAAGTGGGGAGAAGGGGGGAAAGGGGAAGATTGAAACCAAAAATCTTTATCTATCCAAACAGATGGAGAGGAGGCAACGTGGGACCTTTTTGTCAGTAACCCATGATATCGACATGACATCTCTCCACTCTTTCTCTCTAAAGGAAAGGAAACCAATGACTCATTCATAAAGAGATGGAAGAGAGGCCAGAGATGCATGTCGAAGTGCATAAACCAAAAATGACAAAAGATAACTTTAATATGTGACAGCAGAATGGTGGCAAGGACAAGATGTGGAGAGGAGGACTGTGTTTGTTTTTCCTTTTTTATTTCAAAAAGCTGCGGGTCTGAAGGAAGAGGAGTAGGGAGGATGAGTTTAAACCAAAAATTTACCTGAGGAGGAGGAGGAGGAACACACAATGACAAAAAAACGACAACCATACCAAAATCCCAAAAACCAAAAATACGGAGAGAAAAGCTTTATTCAAAGGACGTGTAAATACTGAAGCTATCCAGGACCAGGACTCTACTGCTACTGCAACTCACACATGCACACACACGCATGCACATACACACGCACACACATCAAGACCCAATTCATCCTGCCATCGACTCATCTCGTCTCAGTTCATGTGTCACTCATAGATTTTTGTGCTAGATATTTTGCATAATTTTGTATAAATTACTATGGTTTTCTAACACCAGTACTGCTGTATTTCAATGACATCTTATTTTTGGTCTCTTTACCTCTGGTTCTAAGAGCGAACAATAGCTTTTCTCTCTCCTTTGTGTTTCAGCTGTGTTTGACAGAGGTGTGTGATATTCTTGATCTATTTTTTTTACATTTGATTTTTTATTATTTATTAGCATCATTATACAATCCAGACTGTATTTATTGTTGCAGCTTTAGCTTTGCTATTTGAATCGTCATCATCTTCATCATCAGTGTCATCATCATCATCGTCATCATCATATGCAGCCATCATGTTTTTAATGTGACAGGAGCAGAGATGAAGAAGGTCTCACCAAGTGCCAGTCAGAATACAAAGCGTAGAACGAGGCTTACCGCAAGTTGATTTCAAGCTATGTGGATTTATTAAGACCTAAATGAAATGTTTGGAGTGCTGATCTTCATCAGAACTCTTTCCTCACTCTTAAAAAAGCCCATTATCAGTGACTCCGTGGCTAAATGAACATGCCCTGGAAACTTCGCACACTTAATCGTGTTTGTTAAGATTGGCAACCTTCTTAGAGAGTATGAAATAGGAGCTGTGGTTGGAGATTTAAAGTAATAACCTTTGAGGCTGAAGGCTAAATAAGTCAATAAAGCCAAGTTTAGTCACAGGTGGCTCTCATTCCTGCCTCGTCAATCAGCGTCCATGCCCCCAACACCTGTCTGTCTAGACATGTTTACTGATATTTGTCTGTTTTCATCATCACTCCATCAATCACATTTCACTGCCATTTTCCACTTCAGACTGCCATTAATTCTCAATGGAAACCAAAGCATTCTCAAGGCTGGGCTCGTCTTAAAGGCGGTCAGCCAAGACATACAAACACAATAAAGACACAGGGGCTGAGAACAGGACTCGACTTTTCCACTGGGAGCCCCTGGTGTAATCCCCTCCACCTGGCCCTTCCCAACACCCGTGGGGGAAGCTTTACTAGGGAACTGATCCTTTACTCTGAGCCTCCAGAAAGGGGGTATGCTGGGACAGGCACAGGAGGGACACACTGTAGTGAGGGGAGCAGGCGTCACACTTTTGTAAGAGGATACCAAAAATAAACCCAAACCAAAAAACAACCCAAGGAATGACAGCAAACCAAAAAGAAATCTAACCAAATGTGGCTGGAGGGAGGAGGGGAGGAGGATAAAGTGCAGGTGTTGAAAGGAGAAGAGTCCTTTCATCTCCATGTCTGTCTGTCTGTCTTAGCTTAGGGCTATAGCACTCGCCCTGCTCCGAAACGTGTAGCATGGATAGAAAGTTAGACAGGCAGGTAGACAGACGGGCAGGAGGACAGACAATTCCTCTCATCCTCTCCCTCTTTCCAGCTCAGCTCTCTGGTCCTGGATGGAGCTAAACGCAAATGACCTCACTGAACTGAATCTTCTAAATCTGTTTTTATTTTTCTGTTGGTTGGTTCTGATTGTTTTATCTCTGCCGTGTCTCTTGATGCTGTTTTATGTACTGTACTTTAGTGCTTATACTCATTTGGAATAATGTACTCGCTTACTTACTACGAGAGCTCCTTATTTTTTCGTAGTTGTGCTAGAGATTTTTATCAGGTGGTTGGAAAAAATACTGTGAAAATTTAGCTTCCAGATTTTTATTAGATAAAGAAACAGACTGTCTTGGCAGAAAAAAAAGACACACAAAAAGCCAAAAACAAGAGTTGAAAAGCAAACCTTAAAACGCCAAACCAAATACTGAAGCAAACCAAAAACAGCAGAGTGGAACATAACAGGTGATCTAAGTGCTCTCACTGCATGAGAGCACTTAATGAGTAGGTGTCAATTTGTCTGAGGTTTATCTGTGTGTTTTTCCTTATGTAAGTGTTAACGCAAGGCCAAATGGTTAAAAAAAAAAAAAATGAATAGGGTCTGCAGTAATGTCCTGTCATGAGTTTTGACACCAGAGCAAACATAATACACACTTCCAAGATACAGGATTACACACACAGCATCGGCCTCGATCAAGTTGACGGTTTAGAGTTGGACTAAATGTATCCAAAGAATATTTGGTTTGATCCACACCGGAAAAACAGTCGACAAATGAGAATCGTTCACGAACCGAATGCAGATGTGGGGTGTGAACCTTAAAGGTGAAACCTTTTGTTCACATTGACTCTTAGACGGAATGTATCTGTTAGTGCTTCTATAGATTTTGTAGAAAAAAGATCTATGTTCTACTGCTTACTTATCGCTAATGTATTAACAGAAAAAACTTACAAAAAATACTTTGAGAAAAAGATCCTAAAAACATTGATGATAATGACTTGATTTTAGACCAAAAATTTTAACTATCTCTCTTTGAACTTTTTATTTCCTTTATTAAGATGATTTAGAGTTTGATTGTGCTATTTATTCAGGGTTGGTTGGTTGATTTGCTTGTGTTATCTTTTCTTCTTGCTATTTATTTATTAATTTATTTCTAGAGGTGCTTCTTCACTCAGAATATGTTCTGGGATTTATTTTTTTGCCCCATGCTGAATTTCTTTCCTATGCCTTCAAACCAAATAATAGCAGGAATGCAACCACAGGTCCTGTAGGGACTGCAGGAGAATATGGCTGAAAAAAATATTCTCTTTCTCACTGAGATGACTCTGATCTCAAAGACTCTCTGTACTGAGAGGCAGCACTGTGTGGATGAACAACTTAGGTTTATAATATCTACAGCAGCTAAGACAGCAGGACGAAGGAGAATTTGAAGGTTGTTGCATGTTATAGGCTTTCTTGATGAGTACATGAGACAGCCTAGACTCTGTTTCTACTGACAGCAAAAATAGTATTTGTTCATGGTGTTCTTTGAGATACAGTGCTGCTTCTGCGCTCTATATTTTCTCCATGGGGAGAAAACACAATGAAAGCTTTACTGCTATACCAAAAAACAAAAGAGCGAGAAGATCAACTGGGGCAAAGGCTAAAGTTTTTACATATTAGAGGGAAAGAAGGAGGCAAGGGAAAGAGGGCAATTTTGGATTCTGAGCCATAAATTGCCCCCTAACTTTCCAATGTCTCCTTTCTGTTCTCTGTCTCTTTTTGTTCTTTTCTATGAGTTGGTTCAGTGTTTTCTTCATCCACTGAAGGATGTTAAAGAGAGAGATAGTTCATCATATACCTCATATTCTTTGATGATAAACCAAATAGATGAATGCTTTAAAATGCGGGGTTCAAAGGGGGGAATCAGGGTACCAGGCTGGTACGTGTGAATGTTGTGTTTGTGTGACCAGGGACAAACTCAGTAAAGCTGGGTCAAAACAAAGGTCAAAGGTCATTGTCCTAATGGAGGAAAACACAGAGCTTTGGAGTTGAATGATTTCAGGAAGTGCCATATTAGGTCAAACAGTCTTACTGGTTTGTGCTTCGGTCTACACACACACGCACACACACCTTGTCCCCCCGGAAACACCCCCGCTGTCTGTGTTGAGCTTTGAACACAGCCTTTTCCTCATGCCAACTCTTACGATTTGTTCCCCGTCAAACGTGAACTGTGGGCTTAAAGCTGCTCTTTGGCACAGATCTAGCTTCGGCACTATCTTGTCTAAATCTGTTCTGGATCTATTTCTGGCTAAAAAGTTTTGAAAAATAGCTGCTAGGTCTGTGCTTCAGAGCAGCTGTATTGCATCGCAAAGGTCGCCACGCCCCTTCTCGACTTTAACTTTTATTACCTTTGGTGGCAAATGCCATGCGGATGAGGGGGCATATTGACCAGCCGATGTGCTTGTGTATCAGGGAGCGTCGTAAGGCAGGTAACTGGGAAACGGCTGAGACTGAGGTTGCTAGGTGATGCACCCAGACACTTCTCATGACTCTGTATGTGTTGAGAAAGTGGAAGTTGGAGGGGGAGGTGTGCACATGATCAGACTCTCCATTTTCTGTTTTGCACTCTGTGTCTCTGGGTGATCTGTGCTGAGGAAGTGGAAGCAGAACTGTGTCACTCTGCTGTGTTTCTGATGAGGCGCTGCTCTGTGGGCTTCAGGGTCTGAGGGACTAAGTGTAAAGTGTTGGTTTTGTTGGTAGGGATAACCCTTAGAGAATGATACCAAAGTCAATGCCCTGCCATAAGATCCAGCACCATACACACTCCCTAAAATCCTGACATCCACCTTAAGTGTCTGTTCACAAACCCCACTCACTTCCATTTGTCATAATTTGTATTTCTATATGCATGAATTCCACAAACTCAGAGATGCACCTTTACAACAAGAGTCCACATAAGTAGCAAAATGCAATAGTTGATTGAACATGAACATAATGAGATAAGGAGAGGTTTAATTGTTGGAGAACAGGAGACACAGGGAGCAGAGCAAAGAAAATAAGAGCAAAGATACTGATGCTTTTTCCTCCGGCCACTCTCATCCACACATCCACATTCTCCCTCTTCCATCCCTGTCTTCTCTCTTTTACAATACAGCTTTACTCCCCAGGTTCTCAAGCAACACAGCAAAGTGAGTCAGTTGTTAAAGAATAAAACCAAAGAGCTCTACCTTGACCTTCTCTTCAAAACAATCCCTCCACTGCATCCCTTTCTTTCTCCTCCTTTTTCTATCCTCCCCTCCTGTCTATTCCCTCACTCCTCCGTCACCTAGCAAACCGGTCTTTGAAGCGTTAACCTCAGCTATCCAAAGGGAAATAATAATAATGATAATAATGATGATAATTAAAATGATGATGAAATGTATATTTTTAAGTATTTGTCATTGGAAAATAACCTTAAGCTTCTCGTAAATATGATGATCATGATGATGAAGATGATGATGACGACAACGATGATGATGATGATCATAATGAAGTTTCTCTTGGTATCTCTGTAGCTGTTCTGATCCTTCTTAAGTTTTTGTCCTTTCTGCTCGTGCTGCCAGAGTACTGCTTAACTTCCATCAGCCCCCTTCATTTGGTTTAACCTAATGTTTGGTCCTAACCGTTTACCTGTCTCAGCCATGCCCCTGTCTGTCTACGTACTGTATGCGTGTGTGTGTTTGAATCTGTGCGTGAAAGAGAGACTGTGAAACATTGACAAGGGGTTTCCCTGGAAGTTTGGCATTTTCTCTGGAAGCGGTTTTCTCTCGTTGTGAGCTGTTAAAGAGGGAGGGATTTAGTCAATTTCATCTCCACCTGTGGGTGTGTGTGTGAGTGGGTGGGTACTGGAAAGAGAGAAGGGCGTGGTACGCTGCAGCAGTTTTCAAAAAAAGACAAAAAGATTCCTTGTTCTTGGGACAACAAGCCCCCACACATGACCTGTACTGTCAACTGTAACGTACGGTTTGCCAACTTCCTAGTACATGTAGCTAATTCCTCCTGTCACGAAAGCCAGATTGTTTTCCGTGTGTGTGTGTGTGTGTGTGTGTGTGTGTGTGTGTGTGTGTGTGTGTGT
>VXCM01002300.1:33042-98990 GCA_014773175.1 Lucifuga dentata
AAAAAAAAAAAAAAAAAAAAAAAAAAAAAAAAAAAAAAAAAAAAAAAAAAAAAAAAAAAAAAAAGATGAAAAATAACTCTGCTTGTTCATTGTACAGTGTTGTTCATTTTAAGTCATTTTTGTAACTGAAAGTGTTTCATTCATCCAAATAAAACAGGAGACAAAACCTGTACAGATGATTTCTGACTCTTGTCTTTTCTGTCAACCCTCAATAATTTTCATCTTTTCTAAGCTGAAGTACAGGCTACTTTAGAACAGTTTTGAGGTAACTCACTTGAATATTTTATTTTTGTGCTCCTTCAGCTCATTAATTTCAAAGAGAAATATTGTACCTTTTACTCCAACACATTTTGTCTGACAGATGTAGCAGGTTAAAACTTTAAATTCAACTTGAGAAAAGTTCATAAAATACTGTTGTTGCATAAAAACCTTGTATCTCAGCCTAGTTTTAGTTCGATGGCACTATTTCAGACATTATTTTAAAAGTTTTAGAAAGTTGAATTAGAAAGCAGAATGTGTGATCCTTCCACAAAAAGCCCCAAAACTGGAGACACATGGTTTCAATTTTGGGTGAAAAACTAACTACCTTAACTAATTTTGTCTGTCTCCAATATATAATTTTTTAAAGTTATTCCATTCCCAAAATGTTTCAATATTTCATTACAATCTATTTCAAATTGGACCTACAAGATTCTTCAGACTGGGTGAGGAAAACCTTGTACCTCCAATTTTGGGTATTCTTATTACTAATGCATTAAATTTGCCTAATACATGTAATCAATAATTTCACACTCTGACAGCGACCTTTCTTCATAATGAGCTTTTAGCTTTGGATACATACTTTTAACATTTATTTACTTTTACGCTGGTAGAATTTTCAAATACTTTGACTTTAATTTGTAATGGAAAATTTTCTCATTGTGGTATTAACGCTTCTTCCACAGACTACAGGTCTCACTGAATGGAAAAACCTACAAAACACGCATTTCCCTTTTTGACCAGGAGAGGGCGATGTAAGCCTGAATATCTCTGACACTTTGCCAGACTTCAACCGCTGCATCTCGATTGGTTGAACTGTTCTCTGCTGTATGATTCCCTGAGTTGATTCAAACAGGGTCTTAATTAAGATATAGAAAGCTATGATGGAAATGGTTTAGATAAGTAGGTTTCTGTCACTCTCTCAGTGACAGAAACCCATGTTGGTGTTCAGTCAAAGACAATTTCTCATGCAGCAGACTTGGGGCAGACACTTCATTCCTCCCTCGCTCTATTTTTCTCTCAGCTGAGTCACTGGACATCTGCTAATTGACAAACAACATTGCATGCTTTTGGCCTTCTTCCACTGTCCTTCTGAATCTGAAGTGTATGTGTGTTTGTCTATCTGCCTGACTGTCTTGTTCCTTTGTCTGTTTTTTCAGCTCTCCACATTCTTTTAACTCCCTCTCCTTCAGTCTCTCTCTCTCTCTCTCTCTCTCTCTCTCTCTCTCTCTCTCTCTCTCTCTCTACATTTCCCCCTGCTGTGTAGCACAGTAGGTGGATGATTAGGTAGGATGCTGGAGTGTGTAAGTGTGACAGCTTTCAGACACCCACCTCTGAGTTGAGTCACGAACGATGGTGGTGAGCATGTGATCCTATCACCAGGGTGACTTGGGTAGATCTGTGTTGCTGTTTGTTGTATTAATAACTAATATTTACTCTGTTCTAAAATATTGCACAGGGGAATATTTGAGGGCCATTATTTAATATCCACAGAATCCAGTCTGTGACATTTAAGTGGACATAGAGTATTATACATATTTCCATATTTAGAAAACATGTGTAAAACTTTAATGTGCCAAAAAAATGAAAAAAATAAAAGAAGTAAATCAATCCAGTTTTACTCTTCTTTGCTGCAACATTACTGTGCACACAGAGTGAAAACAGGCCATTTTAGGTACTGTCTCTTAAAGGGACATGTCAGGTGCTGGCCAAATGCTTGTTCTAGCCTTGAACTTGTACTGGGTGTGTCTAACATTTTCCATTACATGTTGACATCAACATATTATGGAAATAAGCACATAAGCAAAAATGAAGCTTTCATGGCAGTTCGGGACCTGTTCTGGACCTTTGAGTTTATCTTATTGGATTTATGTATTTTGGCATAAACCTCAAGTTTTCCAATGTGCAACACACATACTACCTACAATATTGCATTATAAAAATTAGGGAAAATAACAAAAAGCATGTCTCTTTAAAATCTACAAATCATCTAAATACTTACTTATATTCTAATTAGTTTGTATTTGTTTATGTACTTAATCAACCTGAAGAAGTGTCTTTGTTTCCATTTATATTTCCATTAAACAGTTCTTCAAAAGTGCATCAATTCATAAGTTGTATGAAAACTCAGTCAGGTCAACTGGATTCAAGTTTTTAATTCTGAAATGTTTCACCATCCATCCAAATGGCTTAGTAGTCAATAAGAAAAAAAAGTCATTTTTCTGACTGACGAAGCCATTTGGCTGGATGGTGAAACATTTTAGAATTAAAAACTTGAATCCAGTTGACCTGACTGAGTTTTCATACAACATATCTACCACCTGGATGACTGAGAATCTTTATCAAAATCAATTATCATACTTTCTTTATTTAGTTATTATAGAAAGGAAGACATTTTTACATAACACCGATGGGTATCGTGACCCTCAGCTTGCCATTGTTTGGCCACTACATGTTTGACAGTAGACACCAATAAAGTCACTGTTAATGACTGGAGACTATGACATGAAGCTGGTAACTGGAGAGCGCCATATCTGGTTATAGGTGAGGAGTCAGTTAACATAGTAGTAATTCTACTGGGTTTGGAAGTTCCCCAGTAAAGGTAGAATTGGCTAAGAATAGGACCTCAGTGTGTACGGGAAGACAGAATACCAGCTGTCACTGCAGGAACACTGCCAGTGTGTGTGTGTGTGTGTGTGTGTGTGTGTGTGTGTGTGTGTGTGTGTGTGTGTGTGTTTGTGTGTCCATGCATGCATGCGTGTTATTGGTGCCAGTCAGAGACAGTACCATTGGTGAAGTGGCACTAGACAGATCTGGTTTCCTTCCCTGAACAGCGGTATGTATGTATGTGTGTGTGTGTGTGTGTGTCTGTCTGTGTGTGTGTGTGNTGTGTGTGTGTGTGTGTGTGTGTGTGTGTGTGTGTGTGTGTGTGGTTTCATTGTGTAGATTACAGTGTTGTGGGTCTCTGTTACAGTATGTGTGTCAGTGTGAGCTACCATTGCCTCACCTGCTGACCTGCTGCCCTCTCCAAAAACGGAAGGATGATTGGTGTGTTTTACTGAAAAAGTACCACCTTGGAAGTCCTCGGAAAATTATTCAGGAATGAGGAGCTCGCTGAAAGAAATGTTCCATCCAGTCATCATTTTTTTTAAATGAAAAAATAAACAGACTTTTTTATGCACTCTGCAACATTTTCTTGCAGATTCCCTGCAAATAATTCATTTAGTGACTCAGGCCCAGCTGTACAGATACCTCTTTTATTATTATTATTATTATTATTATTATTATTATTATTATTATTATTATTATTATTATTATTATCATTATTATTATTATACTACCAAATATTATGATGGGCCCTTGTAATTTTTATTGCAACTTTTACTGTAAATTACAGTTTTACAGTTTTATCTTTAAACTGATTTGAGTTCCGTAAAACTCATATAGAAAAATTAATGTCCATAAAGCAAAAGTAGAAATCAATCTTTATGAAGTGAAAAATAGCTCAAGGAGAGATATTATTCTTTGTCCCTGAAGTTTGTCTCGAATCTGTGAAAGAAAATGCATGCCAGTCTGCCTGAATGTTTGTAAGACAAAGACAATGTCAGTGTTTCTGCATTCTTTTTTCCTGTGTGTGGGTACTTTTGTAAAAATGGTGAATCATTGTTTCGCCCTTTTCTACATACACAATAATGCTTTAGTAGAAATGTTGAACAACCAAAAAATGAATGGATTTTCTTTCATTCATTTCACAGCTTTCTTTGAAGAGATGGAAGAAAGATTTGACCTTGTCTTGCCAGTTACATTGTTATTCATTCACTTCAAGGTGTGGTTAAATACATAGAAAAACAATGAAACAAGTTTCTGAATCAAGTATTATTTCTACCATTACTAAAATGCCAGTCCTAAGGAACTTTCATTTTGTGATTTCCTTCTTTGTTTGACTTCCTGTCATCTATTTAACCATAGCCTACCACTGGAGTATGTCAGTTTGGTACAATGTAATCAGCATCACATAAACATGCTGCATTTAAGGACTGCAGCATCCTCCTCCTGTTATGTTTTCTGTCATTCCCTCCACCAAGAACGTTGTGTTTTCATTGGTATTCATCTATTTTCCAATAGGATATGTTAAATGGTCAGATTTTAATTAAATTTAGTAGATAGGTGGGACATGAGCCAAGGAAGACTGATAAGATTTTGAGCCAGATCCAGATCTGGATGCAGGAATTATTTTCTCTTTCTTTATATTGCAAAATTCTGCAAGGGACATTTTTACTTTTTTCTCAAAAACTAAGACACCAACTCTCATATATTTATCCTGTGATGGACAGTCAACAAGTGCAGTTTAGCCCAGATCCACATAATGATCCGTATCTTAGACATTAAAAATGTTTGGACATGAGGCCACATTTATGGCATCCTTGTACATCAACAAATAAAGCTGCATCAGTATTAAGCTAAGATGATGCTAATTCTGCAGTATAAAAAGGTTTTCTAATATTTTCAACATTTAGACATAGAGACACGGAAGAAGATGATGTCTGCAATACCGCTGTATCATGAACTTGCAAATATTTTTACACATCTGATTTCAAGTTAATGATAACACATGTTGTGCTTCACATTGGGAAAAAAAGAAAAGAAAAATCTGAGGAGTGTTGGGCCTTGGCAGAGGTATGAGCTCTGAGTACCTTGAGCTTCTTTGTAGTCACACTGTCAATGAAATGTTGAAGGACTGAAAGAATGCTGCAGACACTTAATGGAAATTAATCAGAGACTAATGGAGAAACAAGGATGTCACACATTTAGTATAAGTGCTTCTATTCCTTTATGACAACAGTCCTTTGGGATCTGAAAGACACTCAGAAATACATGAATATACACATGCATGCACACACACCAAGAGTGGGCACTGGACACAGCAGGGATGCTGTACGCCCCCTTCAGATGACACATCACCCTGAGCCCCCACATCCCAGAGAAACCCTCCATAACACTCACACCTCCTCTCTACTGCTCTCCACGGCCTGAAAGAAGATGATTGTCATTTTCTTTGCTGATTTAGAGCACCTTGACAAGAACAGGCTGATCTGACCAACTTGTTTAGTATTAAAAGTTAAATCTTTTACGCCTGAGTATTGCTGGTGACAGGGACACATAGAAGAAGACCAAGTGAAGAATTTGCAAATGTCATGCCAGATTAATCTCTTAATCACTTCATTTTCCATTTTTTTTTTTTTTAATTCAAGATTGACTTTATTTAATTAAAAACACTTTGGGACAGTATCACATATACAATATCTTTACTTCATTGAAGCCATATGATGCTAAGATTTGTTAAAAAATCTATAACCAAGACTCCATGTTTTTATATAGTTACCCCAGAACTTCAAATTGAAATATTCTATATGTCTTGTGCATTATTTGATAATTACCCAAAATTTCAGCCTTGCATATTTAGTTGCTTTAGAAATTTCGGAGCTCTAGAATTTAAGTAAAGATCTGTAGATTTAAAAAGATTTAGAGATAGTAGTTTTAGTGATGTTCAAGACATTGGACAAGGTGACGAAATGAAACAGGGTGGTTATTTAACGGCAACTTTTGTTAGATCCTCCCGGCATGCGATAAAAGCTAAAAGATAAAAGCCACACAAAATTAGTTGAGGACTCACACAGTGTAAATCATAAACTTTCAGGCATCACAATACACAGTGGCACACACAGGTCAAAAAAATGAATCAGTACTACTGTATAACAGCAGCACCCACACTGTGAATGAGCCCACTGCATGGCACCTCCACAAGGGGCTTACAGTATAGTAACACAAAACAATCGTGCACACATATAGGCACAAACGTACGAAGAGGAATCTGACAAAGTAAAGGATGATGATGCTGATGATTATGACACATAGCTATGCCACCCACAGTGGTGCCTGTGCGAGGGCAGAGCACATCAAACTGAGCAAGTGTAACACATGCTCTGTGTCAGTCCTCCTCCCCTGCACTGGCATGTAATGCATGACACATAGCTGAACCACCTACAGGCCTGCTGTCTCCATGCCCAGCTGATGATGATGATGATGGGGGTGGGAGGGGCCTGGAGTACAGGCCAAGGAGAAGGATTCTGTCGGATTCTGGTCTAGGTGAAAGAGGGGGAAGTGTGTATGTTTACAAGCTGGTGTGAGTGCTCTAAATATGTCACAAAGAGGGTGTAAGGGTACAGATTTTAATAATTAAATACTTTAAATATGATAATATCCCCAAATGTCATTGGAGTGGGAGCATGAATGGACAGTGGAATGTCATCTGCTACTGCATCCCAAGGCCACCCTCCCTCCCAACACATGCACACACAAACGCGCACACACACACTGTGCGTATTCATGTTTGAACAAACTTTGGGTGTTATGTGGCCGGAGGGGCATCTGTCCAGGGCTTTGGGCTATTCTCAGTATGTGATGAGCATGTGGCATTGGGTGAGGGTGAGAGCAGGGTGTAAGGGGATAGGTGGCTAGGTGCTTGCAGCCAAGCACCTCTGGGTGATCCATTCGGGGCCTGGATTGCTGGCATGCTGAAGAGGGGGTGCATGACCCTGCCTCGTCCCAGTGCGATGATGGCTAACTGGGGATGAGAGAAAGAGGAAAGGCTGGATCCATGATTGGATCTTACCCAGACTTCTTCCACATCCACACACAGACTCACGCAAGAAAGGCAGTGATCCAGACTCTTAATCTAATTCTGGAGTTATGACACATATGGGTGAGAGAGAGAGAGAGAGAGAGAGAGAGAGAGAGAGAGAGAGGGAAGGAGATAAGAACTTTACACTGCATGTTCCTGAAAGGGGAGAAATGCTATTGTTTTATTAATTATTTCTCATTTGATCAATCTTTCATTCCAATGTTATTATTGTCACTTAAACATCTGAACCAGGGAGCGGGGTTGCATGATTACCTCCATATCTGGTTTTCTGTGATTAAGTGAAATTGGCATGAAATTTGAGAGCCACTCTTGTGCTCTCAAGAGGGTAAAATTTACTAATTTCACTGACCCTGATACCTTTTGTCTAGCACCACTATTAGGCCAGATAGTCAGTTTTACAATTACAGTGTAATTGCCCTGTACACCCTTAATATACGATGTCCACATTCTTGCTCCAAAATAGAAGCATGTATATCTTGGTGACCCTATGACATTTCTTATACCACCACCATCAGATAAAGCTTTCTATGACATTACATACGCATCACAGAAACAACAGGATTATTGCCATGAAATTTCCTGTGAAGAAACTCATGATCTTTTCCATTGCCATCTCAGCCTCTCTTATACTTGCTGTATATGCACCAACTACAATATTAAAAGTATCAATTATTGAGAATAGAGAATATATAGAGAATATTAGGCCTTGGCAAATGTCTGCACTCTCATCAAGTTTTTTTCTTGTTTGCCTTTGCAGTAATGGGCACTTCTCATTCAAGCAAATAAAGCATGACTGAATTCATTTGATAGAGAAATTGGAAGAAGAGAGTAATGTGCAGTGAGTAGGAGAGAACAGGTCAATGGTACCGAGTGGAAACAGGTGACAGAAGGAGAGCTGTGGTTTGAGGCTGAATATATTCGCTCAAAGTTAAGGAAGAAAAGGATTGATGGGATGGACAGAGAAAGCGATAGAGCAGATAGATGAGGAAGCACGCTGGTCACTGAGGGGCAGAGAGGAGTGAAGGGTGATAGGGGGAAGGGGAAGCTCTGCACTGTGCCAATAGGAAGAGTTTGTTCCTCAGTGAGATACAGGAGACAGTGTCAACACACACGCTGGGCTCAATATAGCTACTGTCACACGGCCAGGCATACCTCTCTCTCTCTCTCTCTCTCTCTCTCCTCTCCTCACTAGCCTGACTCCTGCNTACCTCTCTCTCTCTCTCTCTCTCTCTCTCCTCTCCTCACTAGCCTGACTCCTGCACCTTCCGTAACACCTCCTCTGCCTTGCTCATGTTCTTCTCCCCTCTCTCCAAATCCTCCTCAGCTGAACAGGTTACATTCTTCCTTTCCCTCCCTTCCTCACCTCCTCCCCACGACCCCGTCCATCAATGTCACGTCCCTGGAGCTAAATTAACTGATCTCCCTTCCTTTGCTCTTCCTCCCCTTCCCTCTCCCTCACTCTCTGTATATATTACAGGCTTGACACCCTGCCAGACATTGGTTTAATATAACACACATTCTCTGTGCCTTCTACCCGCTCTCACATTACCCTCTCTTTCCAACTCCCACCACCCTGCTTTCATATGGGCAGTAGCTGCTTGCTTTTTCCATACTTTACCCACCGCAAAAGGAGCTTTATGTTCTTGAATAGCTCACTCATTGCCATGGTAATCCAAGAGAAAAAGAGTGTGGTTTTTCTGTCTTGGGCCTTGTGGATGAAAATTGTAAGTCGCGATGGGTTTCTTTAAGTGGTCCTGAATCTGAAACATTGCTGCTGCAAATTTGGGGCTGTCATGAAGAAGTCAGGACATGAAGACCGCACACACATAAACATAAGTTTATGTGTGTGTGTAGAGAGAGACTTGTCTGTGGTGTGTATAAATGTAAAAGCAATAGTGAAGAGAGCTGTTGTTTATCACATCATCACATTTGTCTTCTCCTTCTCCTTTTGCTGCCATCTCAGCCCTCCTGCTGATCCCCCTCTTCCTCTGCCTCACTTGTCCTCCAATATCACCCCCTCCTAGCCTCCTTCCTTCCCTCCACCACACCACTCACTGTGGTAATCCCATTACTCATGTGCGAATACCAGCTGGGGGAGAGAGAGAGAGAGAGAGAGAGAGAGAGAGAATGTGGACAGAGGANGTGCGAATACCAGCTGGGGGAGAGAGAGAGAGAGAGAGAGAGAGAGAGAGAATGTGGACAGAGGATAACTGTGTAGAGGCGTTGGGTCTTAAGTAGATGACGAGGCATTCTTTTTTTCTACATAGCAAAACTGTTCTCCATAGAGGAATAGAAGCTGTTAAAGGACACAAAAAAGTGTTCAAAATGAGACCCCTTGTAAAAGGTATGTGAGGACAGAGAGGGAACGAGTGATGTCTGGCTGTGTCTCCTGACGGTTAGACTGGCAAGCTTGAAAATAAACAAGTTCTTTGATGACAAAGAGCCCATTGACTCCCTTATTCGCCCTCTCTCTCTCTCTCTCTCTCTCTCTCTCTCTCTCCCACCTCTCCACAGCTTTGCTCTCTTTTCCTCTCTCACACTCTCTCACTCGCCTTTTTTTTTTTGCTCTTGCCTTTTTGAGGGTTAAAGTTGGAGGGTGAGGAGGGGGGGATATTAACCGCCACCCTACTGCACTTGTTGTCTCCTCAGCTGCCAGATTTTTCTTTCATCTGGTCTGCTCTCCCACTGCATGCCTTCTAGTCTACCAACCCATCTTCATTCTCCTTTGATTGTCGCATAAGACGTTTAACCTTTTTTTCCTCCTCATTCAAGCTCTTAAAACTCAACGTGTGTTTAACTTTGCAGCCATTTCATTCAAAAACCCTCTGAAGTTGATTAGCTAAGATTCTTTCTTAGAAATCAATTCAAACACAATCGTGGAAACAATAAGTGAGGAAAGATTAAAAGTTTGAAACAGACCAAGCATGTGCATGTGCACATGCATGCGTCTGTCTGAGTGTTTTTGTACGTCATCAGAGGTATGAATCACCACAAACCCTATGTACATATTACACCTCTGTTGGTTGTTTAACGCCCCATCCAGGAATTCTTCGTAATCCTGCTTGGTTTCATTGGTTGCTGAAATCAGTTTATGTGTGTGCATGCATCATGTATGTGTGTGCATTTTTCTTTTGTGTGTGTGTGTGTGTGTGTGTGTGTGTGTGTGTGTGTGGTTTGTACGTGTGCACGTGTGTGCCGCCTGTGGTGGCACTGGTTAGTGGGCTACCACACCCATTGTCCACAGTAATTACACTGACTCGAGCCATCTGTGTCGTAGAGGCGCAGACCAGAAGAAACTGGTGTGTGAATTAGTGCTGACTAGATGTTATGCACTCACATCACTTATATTGAAAATTTCAGTTGGTATTGAGTTTCTGACCATCTTGAGCCACTGTATGTTCACTTCTCTTTTTTTTTTTTTTTTTTTTNGGGGGTATCTTCACTTGTTAAACAGCTATGATTGCTGCAGTTGTAAATTTGGGTCAGCAGACTGAACATGAAAAGTGATTTAACTGTCACTTGTCCTTGGATGATTTATCTAAAATAAGTTTCTCAGCATGGTATATCCTTAATTTGGGTTGACTCATTGCTTAGGATATATAAGGTGGAGTGGGAAAGTATGTGGGTGTGTGAGTAAGTGATATGTTGGGATTATTGCACCCACACCCACTCACATGTGCCCATGCATTCTCTCCAGTGATGAAATATCCACTCTCCCTTTCTTTTTGTCTTTCTCTCCAGAGCGTCTGTCTGTCAGTCTGATTAGGGATGGAGAGAATCAAATAAAGCATGGCGGGCATGAAAAGAGTGGGCTGGGAGATAGACAGACTAGGACAAGGCTCTTTGTGACTGGCCAAAAAACTCTGCCTGTTAAATATATCATCAATTTAACTTACCAAGTACCAACCATGTCAATTTAGTAGTCTCCAAAGCATGTGACAATTTAAAAATGAGATGCAAAAACTGCACCGCAGTTGTGGGAAGTTCATTTTGTCCTGTGCTACAAGTCAAAAGTTTTTGAACATTGTATATTTTAACATTTTAGGTTTATACTCAAGCAATGCGTTAATCATAAATATTTTAAATTAGAAATTAAGTTAGAAGCAGGTATAAGTAAAGAGTTCTCTCATGGCAGAAATTTTGAATTGTTATTATAGGAAAAATGAACTTGATAATGGCTACATTGCATTTATGTGCATTGGTGCCAGAGTACTGGCATTGTGCTCTGGCTTCCTGAAACATCTAAGTAACACATCCATCATTAATGCTGTTAATGCTAATGTTTATAAAACTGATTAGTAAATTATTTGTAAGGAAATTTCTGACACCTAAGTGGAAATTGTTTATATTAGCCTGTACTTGTTTACATCCTGATCATTCTGAATGGCTTTCCAGCTGAGTGGTGCACAATACATATTTTAAAAATACAAAGACATTTTTGGCTCTTCTGCATTTTTGGCTATTTCTGTTTTTTAATGGTGTAAGACATGGTTTTCTGTAAAACAAGCTTTCTTTCCTCAGTTTAAAAACTTTCTGTTTCAGCTGACATTTGCCTCCCATGGTAACTACATACAGTGGTTTTCATCTTAACATAAAAATTAAAGACCTAACAATTGGCAAATTCCCTGCTTCTAAATTAGCATTTAATCAAACACACAGGTGCGCTGCAAAGGTAACCCAATTAAACCCTCTGCAGTTAGGCATGTAAGCTGTGCTCCCAATTTTAAGCAAAATATACTGCATGTGTTATATTTGTCTAATTATGCTGATCATGATTTGGACAATAAAATTCCAATAAAATTAAAAACAAAAAAAAGTTTGGTTTACTTACACTCATCTGTTATTTACTGTTTTTATTTTAAGTGCATTTACGTTTCACAAATGATAAAATATAAGGCGTTCAGACACTTGACTGGCAGTGCACTTCACTGTAATTAAAGCTGGCCTGGGCAATTATTTTCACTGTCATCAGTCTAAATGTGATGTATGATCAGTCAATAGCCAAATGACTTAACATTTCCACATATTAAATACATGAGTCCATCAACTTCGAGCTTTTCAGAGGGTATAGCTAAAATACTGACCTGAGGAATCAACTTGAGCGAGTGGGTGAGTGAGGGTGGATGTATGGATGGATGGGTGGCAAAAGATGACAGCACTGTGTGCAACAAACTCAGAGTGGGAGCAAAGGAGAGTGGGAATGGGGGAGAGAAAAGGAGAGAGGCGGATAAACAGCCAGATCGACAGAGGAGGAGGAGGAGGAGGAGGAGGAGTACTCGGGAGGGAGCGGGATGGTGTTGAGTGAAGCACTGTGTTTATCAGTGTTCAGAATGTGCTGTGCTGTAGATTTGTCTGTAAATGTCATCTCCTCTGATTGGGTTACAATAGAGTGCACTCACACAGTCACACAAGTTGGTGCACACACACACACACACATACACATACACACACATGCATGCAAAAATAAATAAATAAATAAAAGAGCAGAAGCTATTCGTCCACCCTATACTTAATCGCTGAATCACTCTTATTTGACTGTCATAGTTTATTCTCCTCTCTCAGGGGCTTTTGCTTCTCATCCTCTTTTTGATTTCTTCTGTCCCGTAAGCTCTCATCTCTCCAGCCTCGCCTGGGGGACGCTGAAGAGCTCTTCATCTCAACACGAAATCCAGACATCAGAAAATGAGAAAATGATAGATATGCAGTGTGTCAGGCGGCAGGTAGAGGACTCAGGAGCAGACATGACAGCCGAATCAGATAGTCCTTCTCAACTTTAATCATAAACACAAAAACACCCACAGGGGAAAAGAAGGTCCAATAATCCAAGCGAAGAATAACTAAAAATCACTAGACAAGCTAGGAAAAAACACCAGTAATATTTTGGCAGGGAAAAAAAAACAAGAACTTAATCCAGGAGCGAGTAACAGGAAACATGACAACATGACAGTCTGGCAAACTGGGAGTGCAAACCCAAGCGATTAAATACAATGACATAACTGACAGATCAGAATCAGCTGAGCAGGCAGGGAGGAACACAGACAGGTGATAGGCCAGCAGAAGCAGGTGACCACAAGTGCGGGAAGCAGAGAGGCATAAGGATAGGTGGAGGAAAATTCAAACAACTGAAACCACGCCCTAATTAAGAACGCCTGTAAACAAACACACGTGGACTCAGCACACATCCGCATACCCCACACAGACAAGGTGAAAATAAAAGCAAAGACAATAAGAAAACTAAGAGCGTCCTGGAGCCGTCCTGACACAGTGGATGCATGTTAAACAAAATTACTGTGCATTGTGGCGACAGCAACAGACAGACAGGGGAAAGGTGGAATGTCCTTTTTCCCAGCTGATTGTCCAATTATCAGGCTGGAGTCAATGCATGAGAAAATGCCATGTAGTGTCCAGTAGTTTTCCTGAAGACGGTCTGTGTTTCCTGAATGTGTGAATGTGAAGGTTCAGCATCCAATTCAGAGGCTCTTATTCCTTTGCTTCCATTCTTATCAGGCAGAACAGAGTGAGTTTCCTGAGCTGTCAGAGAATAGCCAGTGAAGGGAGGAGAAATCCTGTTTGTAAATCACACCACAGGGATATTGCTGCTGTCAGGGGACTTTGTTTACTTTGTTTTACTACCGCTGTCTTATCCTGTTGACAAGAGAGGGCAGCAGTGTGTATCTCTGACTTAACAACACAATGAAAAGCACACACAGACACTGACATGCATGCACACACACACACACACACACACACACACACAANTGAAAAGCACACACAGACACTGACATGCATGCACACACACACACACACACACACACACACACAAGCACAAAAACACTTACATCCTGTGCTCCAGGTGTCTATGTAAAAGAAGGCAAAAGAGGAGATGCACTCTGCCTCCCATGTATGACACCACACCCACTCACGTGCACTTATCAATAATATGACATCTTCATATCAGTATCACAGGAGGAAGCAGATTGTCACGGTGTTTGAGGTGACAGGATGCAAGTCTGGGCATGCACAACACACTCAGCCAAGCCAGGCTGAGCATTAACAGTGACAGAGTTTACATTAGACATGACCAGATCTTTCAAAAGGAATCAATATGCACATGCACAAGCAAAACACACTGACTGTGGGTCATTGTCCTGCACGTGTGTATGCGTTAGTCAGCTGGTTGGCTGCCAGAAACTATAGAGATAAAATTAGCTACAACTCAATGAACAGGATACAAAGTCACAGGTAGTTAGTTTTTTAAAATACTGTTTATTTCAAAATGAAATTTTTTCTACAATTCTCTAATCCAATGTCTATGTCTATCCAATGTCTATCAGTGGAAGTTTGAGCAAAGGCAATAACAGAAATGATCATGGTTGATGCCAAAATATAAGATTTCCTGACAGAAGGAAAATTCAGTAAGTCAAGTAATATACTTAAGTATTACATGTTATAGAGCATTACCATTTTTAGACTTAGTACTTTCACATACTTGTACTTGTTTTGAACACCTTCACACCTTTATAAAAATATAAATAGAATAAAAATTGTCTTGATGTTATGCACCTGCTACAGACCTCTAGCCAAGTAGATGTAACAAATGGAAACGTTTGCTTTTTTTCCTCTGCACATTTGATGATGCATTTAGCTAACTTTTCAGGAAAGGTTTTTGTATATAAAACACAAAATAAGTCCATCTATTGTGTTGAATTTATATGGAGTATATATACACAGTTGGATTAAAGCAGCTATGTTGATGTATCAATAATTCAAAACTCTAATAGATTTTCCCTTGTAATATTTGGGTAGCTTAGATTTTAACAACAATAATTTTACTTTGAGTAATATGTGAATGCAGATGGTTTACTTGTAGTTAAATGGTGAATCTTATATTATTTTAAACATTAAATTCACTTTTATTGGTCATGGAGAGCAGCATTCAGCATGTGAAAGTGAATGTATAAAATATGCAACGTCAGGGAAACTGGTACTTTATGATATTGCAAGGTTCATGATAAGTTTGAAAACTAAAGCTACTCCTAGAACTTTTTTTTTTTTTTTTTTTTTTTTTTTGGGTAAATCCAATCTACCCCCAAACTTCTAGTGGCTTTAGTTTTAAACTTTTAGTTTTCATTGACTTTATAAAGTTGTTATTAGACTGAATAGTGCTCCCACTAACCAATAAAGTGAATTTGGTTTGTCTAAAGTTGATGGATTACCCCTTTATGTTTTCATCCATTAGATTCGTTTGAATAAAAGTTTTGAACACATGTTCTCAATAGGCAACCAGCCTTAAATTTGCAGTTTGACTGTGACAGCTCACTTTGAATCACCTGTTTTCAGCGCTGATCACTCATTGAGGCTGAGTATAATTACCAGTTAATGAAAGGCGCTAATTAGAGCCGTTAAACGTGATTGACGTAAAAGGAGACCGCGCACCGAGACACTCGTACCTTTCGAGTAGTAGGACTCGGATATGATGTCACCTCGACAGTGCGCTGTGGCGGTCTCCGAGGCAACGCCGCGTGCTGCAGTGACGCCAGCCAAGGCCCCGGCTCGTGGTGAGTGGGCGTGACTCAAGCCGTTAGCCCCCCCTATCTGCCGTCAGTGTGGGCGGGCCCCGCGCTGAAGAGAGCCCTCGAAACACGACACCGCGAGGCTGGAGAGAGGCACGGGGGGAGGAGAGTAGCACGGAGTGGTGGAGGAGTGAGTGGAGGACTGAAAAAGTCCGTAAAGAAAGAGACGCTTCTCTCTAACGCTAATTTGTACTTGTATCAAAGAAGTTACCGAGCTTTGCGGCGACGACATGTCAAACAGCGACGAAGATGCGGTTGAGACGGAGTAAACAGCGACCGGACAGTTAGCAAACAACTTGTTACAAGCGATACCGAAAGACGGACAGAGGTTTTCGGCTGTCTCAAGTCGGGACGGTTGGCCGTTTTCTGCCGCAACTTGAGCTGAATTCACCGCAGCTAAGTTACCGGGCGAGAGGGGGAGCAGCGGCAGCGAGGTCTAGACCGTTCAGCTCGGGTGGAAAGCGAGCTCATTGATCTCTCGGTCGGTTGGCAGAGAGCCGGGGAAGCGGGCAGACTGAGCGCTCCAGGCTGGAGAAGAGCAAGAGCCGCTGAAGCAGTTGCTCCAAAGTTTGCCCTGTATTCCTAGTTTTCCAAGATTGGGAACTAGAGGAGGAGGAGGAGGAAGAGGCCGACAGACTGACTTTTCTTTCCACAACCAGCTTTGTGGAATTCATCCACTTTTAGCAAACTTTATCCCCTTCCCGTGTGTCCTAAAGCGGCGAGAATGAAAACGCCTGGAGATACTGGTAAGTTTGGGAAATTTATCCGCCGTTGTTTTCTTATAGCAGTTGCTGTCGGTGCAGCTAATAATGATGTTATTGATTAGCTAACACTTCCCTTCCCAGACCGTGTCAGAGCGCGATGCCAACTCGTTAAAGTTGGTTTCAGCACCGAGCGGTTTAGATCTGGTGCAGCTTTAGTACTGTACTGTGGTTCAAGAGGAAGTGGTGAACTACTGTATAGTTGTTAGAACGTGTCGAAGTTATTGACATCCTCCGTCTGTCGCCCTGACAACCTAATTTTACCATCCACTACCTTTCAGAAACAATCCTCTCTCTCTCTCTCTCTCTCTCTCTCTCTCTCTCTCTCTCTCTCTCTCTCTCTCTCTGTGTGTGAGAAAGAGAGGCATGGACGTGTTGATACTTGAAATCTCTCCTCCTGGTGGTGGTTCTGAGGTGATCGGGTCTCTCCTGGTGCACAAGACGCAGCCTGATATTAACCTAGTAACCCGGCATAAATTTGCAGGTCCTAGGCTTGTCAGCAAATTGAAGTGAAAGCATGGGAGGGGGGGGGTTCCAGTTGTCAGCTGAGCTTGGTGTGTGTGTGTGTGTGTGCGTGCTCGCCCTCGTGTAATTCCTGACATGCTTGCATAAGTTTGTTCTTGCTCCCTTCTCTTAAAGCAGAACCATTTTTCTTAAGTAAAGGAGGAAGTGGAGGTATCTTTGTGCCAGCTATGCAGTTTATAATTCCGTAGCTTCATTAATAAACGATTCATTAATCAATAGTTCACTGAGAGAAAAAAAATAAACAATTTTGATAACTAATTAATTATTTTAGTCAAGTAAAGGTGCCAAAGATTAGCAAGTTTCATCTTGTCCTATATGGGGATTTGCTGCATTTCTAAAGTTTATTGATTTTTGTTGTTGCTAGTTTGCCTACATTGTTGTTTCAGACAAATTAATATGTTTGGACTCTGATAACTCTGATGAGCATTTGTCATTTTTTTAATGGTTTATATTTTAAACAATTCAACAATTAAATGATCAACTTAATTAATCATCAGTTGCTGTCCTAAAGTTTGTAACACCTATGATGTGGTTCTTGGTGTAAAACAAAGAGGTACACACACTTTTAGTAAGCTGCCTGTGCAAACAATCAGATGCCTTTGTAAGTAGTTACTGGTAAGCGCTTGGCACAGGGCCATGTGTATGACTGACAAACTGTGTGAGACTTTCTTCTCAAGGCCGCTCCCCTCCCTTCCCCCACCCTGTCCCCTCCTGACTCCCGCTGCACCCAACTCCTCAATCCACCACATTCCTGCACACACACACCCACTCCATGCAGCAGCCCCGAGGAGGGAGCATGACATCACTCCATAGCCACCACAAGTCACTCTTTATGACAAGAAACCCTGCGTGTGTGTTTGGGTGATAGAGTAAAACTCTTCTGGGAAGGTAGTAAAAATTGATTGTGCTTACGTTGTAGGTTTAATATGTGGAAATGGTGTGTATGTGTGTGTGCGTTTGTGATCTCTTTAGCAAAGTAAAGACCATTGACTACACTGAGACTAGACTGTCAGTCATGTGTCTGTGGTTGGTGCAACAAAAAAAAAGTATTTTCATTGGTAATTTTTTGATTAATTCCAAATCTCCAAACCCAAAATACACATTTATAACACTTTGAAATATGGAAAACAGCTTATTATGAAGCTAGAACCTGCAATGCTTTTTAGAAGGTTTTTTAATTAATTATTAATGAATGATCAAATCAGAATCAAAAGTTCTTCTTTTGATTAACCAGCGGATTAGCATGTCATTTTCAGAGACATTCTCCAATGGTAAAGCTGATCTTATAAAGGGACCTTAAATAGTTAAATTGTTGAATTGTTAATCCATGATGCTGTTTTGATCTGTCATCCTGCTGTTGTGTGTGCGTGTGTGTGTGTGTGTGTTGTGTTTGCAATCAGAACACTAGCTCAACCCTTAACCTTTGTGAATCAGCTTGTTTAGAATGAACATACTTGTAGAACGGAACGGATATAAATACTAACCGGATATCTATAAGGATAAAAACTGTAGTCATCCCACCCTGGGATGCAGGATTACGTCCCATACCATAAGCTGCTGCCTCTCTGCAGCTTTTCCTCCTTTCTCTCCATGACTGGACACTTCCCATGCACTCTTGTTTTCCACAGTCACTTTATTAGATAGAACAGATGATAGGATTTGTGCTGAGATAGAGGCTTGATGTGATGAAGCAGGAAGTGGCTGCTCTATCTGACATTGCAGACAGAGGCAGGTTGCTATTGTCAGAAAGAAGCCCCGCTTTGATTTTCTGCTGATATCCAATCAGCGCTGTTTACGCAGTCTTTGTGGGCGCTTGATTTAGTCTGAGGAATCAGTTTGATCATAACTGTTCTACAGGTTGCATTATTCAGCAGAGAGGGAACTGGCCTGTTGTATCTCATCTGGGCTTCCGCAGGCCCACAGTGTATCCACCTTTGTCTGTAGTTCAAAGGTTGTACTAATGATTGATTAGACTTTTCTGATAAGGACACGCGCACACACACACGCACACACACACACACACACACACACACACACGAATAATTAGCCTGCTGTATGTTTCTCTCTCTGTCTCTCTCTCTCTCTCTCTCTCGCTCTCTCTCACTCTCTCTTGCTCACTAATATGTTATCAGCAGCCATGCAACACACACATTGTTCTCCAACTTTTGTGTTTCACTCATTTTGCCTCCGTCTCGCCCCAAGGGTCACCATTTTTCTTTTGCCACCTCTGTCATTCCTTTTTACTCTCTGACGGGAAAGGACTGGTGTGTGTCTTTGTGTGATGGAGGTGGATAGTGGGACCCCTGGCTCTGGAGTGCCCATTGTGTGAGAGTGTGTGTGTGTGTGTGTGTGTGTGTGTGTGTGGGTGGAGGGAGGTGGTGGGGGAGTAGGGGACAATGAGGGGAGTGGGGCACGCCCTGGGGCTGATTGTGTGTGGACTTGTGGGGCCAGGGACCTCTCATTGTACTCATAATGGTGCAGAGTAGCTCATAGTTTTGTGGTGCTTTTGAGAAGTGAAGAGACCACACTCCTGCATGTTTGTGGCTGTTGTGTGTGTGCGTGTCTTTGTGTGTGTGTGTGTAAGAAAGTAAGAACGCAAAAGAGGCAGATAAATGCAAGCATCTCAGTGTATTTTTCATCAGCCAGTCCGTTACGCAACTTAACGAGGATTGTTTTCCTCTCGCTGCGTTGCTCCTGACGTCTGCAGAGCGGCTGACGTGCCGCGGAGCTTTCTACCTTTCATTACAGCAACACACTCATCCTTGCAGTCCCGTCTCGTGATGTGAGGCAGGGCAGCAGACAGAAGGGTGGCTGGCGAGCGAGGGACCGACAGTGAATTCACCTTTTTCCCCCGTGTGCATATGCGTGCAGTTTGGAGCATATGCTTTTCAATTTCAACACACAAGCGTTGTGATGATAAGAGCGGTGATTAGGCTTATCTGTGAAAACTCCCTGGCACTGCTGACTGCAGCACAAATCACTGCCTCCCATTATGCCAATACAGCTTTACAACCCGCTTTATGGGACAGTGGTCTGCCTGTGATTAGGCTCAGCCAATATATTTTTTTTAGCCCTGAAACAAATTTTGTTCCATTAAAAAAAAAAAAAAAAAAAAAAAAAAAATATATATATATATATATATTTTTTTTAACCAATAAAGATGGCACCGTTTGTCATTTCATCTATTAGGATTATTGCTAAAGTGATGACATCACACCTTTCCTTTTAAAATGTGACATTTCAGAAATTCATCATTTATCAGAATGCATATAAGGAAGTAGATGTTACTGAATGTTGTGCTTCATATCATGGCTAAAACATTACATTCTAAACCTGCTATTATAAAAGATGGATTTTAAAGGACCCATTTTGCATGTTTGAGCCTAATATATTCAATTTTCATGCACCAAATGTGACTGACAATCATTTCCCAAAGGTTAAAACTGGAACGGTGAGTTTTAAAAAAAGTTTTCTGCCTTCCAGACCACCATTGGTTTCAGTTCATTCTGGTACGCTATTAAAATCAACTTATTGATACTNTGCCTTCCAGACCACCATTGGTTTCAGTTCATTCTGGTACGCTATTAAAATCAACTTATTGATACTAGAAACATTCTTGGGATAGGTAATCCATCATTGTGATCAACACGTATATTCAGGTTTTTTTTTAAAAGTTTTGTCATTTTAGCATTTAAGCGCAATAAAAAGCACGGAGTGAATGTATGTCTCCACCAGGGAATATAGTCCCAAAAGAAGATCTGCGTTTATCGAAAAAGTTAAACAACTGTGACTTCAGAATTTTGCATTACTATTAGCAGGCGAAACATCAATTTTTAAGGTGGATGTATGGCTTGAATATTTGATTTTTAAATATTAAGAGGTTTTGCAAAATATCAGGAAAGCTAAAATACGGTTTTATCCTTTGGGAAATGATTGTCAGTAACATAACATGTATGAAAATTGAATATATTAGGCTCCACTCAAACATGCAAAATAGGTGGTATGGTCCTTTAAAACATTCAAATTAGACAGGAAAATCATTTCTAAAGCAGGGGCAGCATGGCTCACTTCAAAACAATTGTACATAGAAGTTCTGATGCGGTTGTGTATAAAGATAAGTTGGCGGATGACTTGTGGTGGAGGGGCCTTAAGTTGCGGAAACATCTGTATTTAGTCAGGAATGTCAGATGGTTGACGCTAATGGACGTCCACCATTAGTTCAGCTTTGCCCTTGACCAGAGACCACAACCAACAAGCCAGTGTTACTCCTGGGTGATTCTGACGACTGTCCAGTGCTACTGTCAGTCCATTTGCCCCCACCCCCAGAGACCCACACATTGAGCGCTTAGTGATGGTGGTCATGGAGTCCTATGGATTATCTGCCTCTCAAACTGGCCTGTTTGATCAGGGAGTGAAAACGAAAAAGCTCCTAAAATTCACTTTTTTTTTTTTTTTTTTNTTTTTTTTTTTTTTTTTGATAACACAGCAGGAGGTCTAAATGAGTCCTGGGCCCCCTGTGTGTGCATGTGTGTGCGTGTGTGCTTTCATTCAAGCCTAGTTTTACTGCAGCGCTATTGGCTGTGGCCGCAGCCTGACCCCATGCAGACTGTATTGGTTATTGGTCAGGGATGCTAATGGCATAGATCTGCGCGTCTGGATGGACACACGAACGATTCCTGACAGATAACTGTAACACTTTTGCGGAACACATGTGTGAGCACATGTACGCATAACACACATACTTGCACAAACTGCTGCTTTTTATTGGAATTCTTGGACCTCCCACATTCCTGCTTAGAACGTTAATAGTTGCCTGCTGTGCTGCATTACACATGAGGGGAAAACACGCCAGTTACTATCTCAGCAAGCCTCTCCTGAACACACTCTCTCACAAGTGGCTTACACACACATGCATGCATTCCTCATTTTCTTCTTACAACATTACAGTGATGTGAGGCGGGAAGAGCTGCCATTTTACTTGTTTAAAATTGCTCAAATGAGAGAGTTATAAAAATGATCACTGCTGCTTTGTTATTTCACTAATACTTTCAGTCCTGTTAGGTGGGATTCTTTGCTGTTTGGCAGCTGAAAATGACACATCAAACTTTTTGGAACTTGGCACGGGACAGAAAACTAACTTACCTCGTGGGAATCTTCATAACGTGTATCAATCAGGGGAGAAGGAGCAACACAATTGAACAAAGTCCCGTCTCAATGAATATCTTTTATTGTAAAAAAAAAAAATTAAACAGCAACTGAACATTTTCTGTAAAATGTAGCAGCCTGAAAACACACACATATACACACTTTCACATGGGTCTCTTTTCAAATGGGTATGAAGCTTCATTTAGAAAAGGCTGCACTGTGTTGCTGGTGTGCATAGATTGACCTGCAGCTGCTTGTGTGTGTTTGCGCGTGCACGTGTGTTGTAACATAATATGGGGAGTTTACATGGCTGCATTGTTGTGGAGGTGACTCTGTATGAGGCAAAGACAGACCTGTTTCATGTGCTTTTTTTTTTTTTAAAGGAACATCAAGTGTGAATATGAAAGAGTTTTCTGCTGGGCAGCTTTGCTGTGCGTCAAAGAATGTGTAAAGGCACTGCTTGTGAACAAAGCGTGTGTGTTGGTGCTTGTGGGTATATGTATCACAGCTCCTCGGTGCACGCCATGACAGTGGCGCCACTGAAACTGATCCAAGTCTGATGGCACGCACTTACATACGTGCACACATGCACGCACACACACACTCACTCATACACGTACGTGAAGATCAGGTAACTGATCACTGTTCCTCTCATCCATCGAGATGAGACTTTTTTTTTTGTTTGGGATTCTTGCAGCATGATGACCCGTCCTTCAGTTTAGAGGCGGGGGTTCACCTCTCCTCTGGTCTGAGTGGAGTCAGGGTCTAAGCTGTCAAGACCACAACACCTCACCAGTCAGTCAGGAGGGTTCTTACACTCCTTTCCTCACCAATGGGAGATCATGCCACCACTAGCCGCACCGCAACTGCCTGGTCTACGGCACGCACACACACAGACACACAGAGCAGCTTCTCATAATCCAGTACTGGTGGTGCTGCACCCAGTAGTGGCTGTTTGCCAGTGGAAGGGTCCCTGGCCTGAGTGGCGGTGTAATGTACACTCCTAATCTCCTTAGATTAACCCCAATAATACTAGTCATGCTGAGGTTATCTTTACAGTCAGGGATCAGCACACGGTGCGGCAGCTAATGTACATTCCAGACAAGAGCAGAACAACGGGACTCAGCCGCAGACTGTTTACAGCACAGCCTCAGATCAATTACAATCAGCTGAAATATTTTTGAACTGTTTAAATGTCTTCAAAAAAGGTTTGAAGTCTCAGATTTTTTGGCGCATCAAGCACAGCTACAGTATAAATTAGAGCTTTTTTTTTTTAAACCTGACAATATATTATGATTTCTAGTTGTTACAGTCAATAATCTCAGCTTTCATGTGTGTGTCTCTGAGTATGTGGTGTGTCTGATTCGGTATGGGTGAGTGGAGCTCCTAACCCTGCTGTAACCCCATGAAGCGCGTTGCAGGCAGACACTCCCTGCAAGAAGGCAGCAGGGTTTGAATAGTTCCTCTGGCTATTTTTATCTGGGAATCTGCCTCTGTGCTGGACCCAGGGAGTGAGGGAGGAGGCCAAATATCTAATCTAATTTCAGAGGATGGGAAGTTACCAAAAGGACTTCTGTGCCACTTACTTAGTGTCGATAGTTGGGTGTGTGTGTCTGTGTGTGTGTGTGTGTGTGTGTGTGTGTGTNTTGGGGGGGGGGTCAGCTGGTGGGTGTTTGGCTGGCTATTGGGTATTGAAATGCTGTCTGGCGCCACCTTAAACTTTCTCTATTCGCACCCTCCGCCCTTTCTCACTGCCTGTCCCTCTCCTCCTTCGCCCATTCCTCCCTCCCCTCTTTTCCTCACTTATTTTTCTTTTTATCTCTCCTTCTTTTAATCCAGTGTAATGAATTCATTTGGGCTTTTCTTTTTAACCAGTCTTTCCTCTTCCTCTCTCTCTGTGTCCCCTACTTTTGGCTCTCTCGTGGTCTTTACATTGCGTCTGTGTTTGTCCATGTTCAGACCTGTTCTCCTTCCTACGTCACTGCTCGTTTTGAACTTTGAGCCAGCTCATCACGGCGTGCGTACATGAGTCAGAAACTATGTGTGTTCACAAGGAAGAGCTTTAGGGACGTATGAACATTATGTCAGTCTGGGAATAAAATGTCCTAGTTGACTACCGAAAAGAATGATTGCTTGCCTCTTATGGACGCTGTATTCATTTACACTTTGAATTGTTATTCATGGAAAGGAGATTGTTCCTGTGACTGGCATTTAAGCACACTTGTGCATAATCACATTTGAAAGATTTGTCAGTGTTTACATTCAGTTGTCACCTAATCTCCAGGTGGAAAGCACTCTATCCGTCCATCAGGGTTAGCGGTAGCAAACTGTGTGAGAGTGCACGTGTGTGTGTTGGCAGGGGGTGGGGTTAAGTGGAAAGAGAACATCCTCTGCCTAATATCAGCTCTGATTGCTTGATGTAATTTAAACCCCTATGTTATGCCCAAACTGCACCATGATTGCTCGCTTACCTCTTCTACTTATGCTGCGTTTCAGTAGGAAGTTGGAATTTCCCAGTTGGAATTCCCAACTTTCAACCTCAAACCCTTCCAGCCAAATGTAAATAAAAAATATAGTATAGTCTTATATGGTTAAATATAGTATAGTCATTTTATAGTATAGTCTTATAGTATTTATTGGCTGAATGCGAATAAATACTATAAGATTAAATAAACTTAGTAATAAATGCTAACTAAAGTAAAGTTAGACTCCAGGACTGTTTGGTTGNAAGATTAAATAAACTTAGTAATAAATGCTAACTAAAGTAAAGTTAGACTCCAGGACTGTTTGGTTGGATTGTGTTAATATCACCCACTGTGATTAATATCACAGTGGGTGATCACATTCCCCGTTATTATTTTTCTTAGTTTAAAAACTTGTAAATTTGCCAGTTTAAAAACTCACAAATTTGTGAGTTTGACTAGCAAATTTGCAAGTTTAAAAACTCAGAATGTCTGCAGTAGATGTCGTTATTAAATTATATCTTATTAAATTTGTGAGTTTTTAAAACTCAATAAAGTAAGGAGAAAGGGGGAATCACATTGTGACTATGCCTGCAGTACATGACCTTATTAAATTATACTTTTCCATTGGATTTAGCAATNTGTGACTATGCCTGCAGTACATGACCTTATTAAATTATACTTTTCCATTGGATTTAGCAATAAATACTTGTACTTTTAGTACAAAATCATCGAATTATTATAAGCATATAGACTTTTAAAACTGGCAAATTTGCAAGTTTTTTTTTTTTTTTTTGTCTTATATGGCACTAATACGCCATAGAGCTCTGACTTCAAATGCTGTTCCAACACATTTTTCCAAATAGGAGGTCAGAAACATCCAAGTTCCAAGGTAACTGGAACAGCATTTTTAACTTGTTCACGCCAGTAACACTGAATGCTGCTTCTTAGGTAGTCTGATGCTTTTGAGCCACATAGAACCATTCTGTGATGTGCTTGTGTATGTGCGTGCATGTGTGTGTGTGCGTGTTGTTTTGGATCAGACTTTTATGTGCTTTTGCACACACAGATGCACATGTCCCTGTAGGGGAGAGAAACCTTTTTAAGCATTGATTGACCTCCCATCCCGCCATCCTCTCCTCCCTCTCACTACCATTTCTGTGTCACCAATCCATGGGCCAATACCCCAGTGGCAGCTCCTCTTCCATTAGCTGCCTCCTCCTCTGTCTATCTCACTTTGCTCCATCTCTCTCTCTCTCCTCATCTTTCCTCCTCTTTCCTCTCTCCCCCTCTACCTCCCCTTTCTCTCTTTCTTTCACCGACCACTCTCCTGATTCACCAAAGAAAGTCTCTCAATATGGCTCAACTAATATAGAAACCTGTCACTCACTGACAAAATGTATCAGCATTTAGGTTGTAGTAGGTATTAACTTCTCAAAGTAGCCTTGCAAACTCCAAATATGATCTGAAAGTCAAAGTACAAGCTGGTATCAGGGTGGCTTCAGTGTATCTAAGAGTTTGAACATATGTACTTACACATATGCATCCCCACTCTCATTCCAGGGTGTGTGGTCGTGAAGAGAATAAAGTGAGGTGGATTACACTCACACCAGGACAAACCTTTGACTCTGTTTTTACCTAGCGGTCAATCTCTTATTCAAATGTCCAGAAGACTTGGTTCGTAAGACTCCGTGGTCATGGCTTTTTCTTTGCTCTTTAGGTGTGTGTATGTTTCTGCGTATTAAGTGTCTGTGTGTGTGTGCATGCAGGCCTGAGAGAAACTGAATAATGCATTGAATCATTGGAAAGGTATTTATAGGAAAGCAAAGCGATTAAAGTTTAATGGCAAAGCTGGCCATCAGGGTTGCACAGCATATACGTAGCACAAACTCCTCCTCCTGTGCAGCAAAGCCTTCACTTAACATTTCAAAGTTCCCAGATTTCATCTGCCAAGAAGCTGTAGGTTTTCTAGCTATCTTATAAGAAATCAGACAGGGAGTTGTGTCCTCGTGGCTCAGCAGGCCAACACGTGTGCCGTGTCCTTGTAATATGGAGTAAAATCTGTATCATGGCTTGTGATGCTTGTGCCGCTCCTTTCTTTCCCCGTACATTGAATGCGATATAGCAGCAGCGGCGAGGAAAACAACACTAGATTGTCCGCTCAGCAGTCTGATCTGAAAAGAAGTCCTCTCTAAACTACAAAGAGACGTAGAATGACATTTGTCAGAAATGCTTTTGTGCATACTGTGAATGTGAACTGATACTTAAGAAGAAGTAATAAAGTACATTAAGTAAGTGTAAGTAAAGTACATTTGTGTAATACATCTCGCTTCTTCGCCCTCATCTGTCGCAAAATAATATCTATTTTATTCGCCTTGTTCTCATCTCTCATTTTCGATACTTTGCAGCTCTAATGATTCCAATTTCTCTCTGTTTTCTCTGTCCTAAGTGTTTACATTCTTTCTCTCTTCTGGTTGGTTGAAGATGACATCAGGGTTAAACAGCTTGTCCGGGGCCCTACTGTCTGTGTGTGCATGTGTCTGTGTGCACACTGATGCCTTGGTACAGTAGCCGTGCACTCGGTCACAATAGTTTTATAAGTGTCCATTTTTAGCATCAGCTATTGGCCTTGTGAAATTATGTAACAACAAGGCACTTGCATGTGGGTGGGCACACACACACATATATGCACACACACACACACACACACACACACACTGTGATTGTTGTTTTAGGGGATTAGGCTTTCGATGATGAGAAAAGTGAGCTAGATCTCCTGACCAGTCACAGTATGAGACAGAAGGAAAGCAGAAGAATAGATCAAGAACAGTGGAGGGATTTAAAATGCATTAAGGAAGAATGATGAGTTAAACAGAGACAACAAAACATATGAAAGAGGGAGAGAAAAATGGACAAATAGTCATTGTCCGTAGGGCTCTGTAAGAGACTTTTGAGAGAAGGGTAGGAAGGCACTTACAACACCATTTAACAGAAATCCATGCTCAGGTTATCATGTGTGTCACTGATAAAAAGCAAATCTTTTGGAGAGTGCTGCAAGCTAAGCAGAGGCCACGTCGCCTCAGCGCTCAACTGCAGCTAACAACACCAGCAGCAGAGAGGTGGAAACAAAAAGCACCAGTGAAGAAATGTGGCTGTAGTCAAACCGATTTCATGATCATATTTTCTGTATCATTTGATGTCTGGTTCTAAACTGGCAGCATGTGTATCTGTGGTCAGACTGTAATGGTACTTTGTATAGATGTTACCTTGGAAACAAGTTCAAGCGCAGCATCTTATGCTTGCCAAGAGATGTCAATCAAACGTTTTAGACTACGAGCTACAGAGAGAGTGGAGAAATGAATAAGAACTAATTTTAGAAAGTTTCTTTTGGACAAACATACACATGCTGTGGTCTTTGCAACTGTCAACACTCCCGTTTTTCCCGGGTTTCTCCCATGTTTTCACCCCTTTTCCTGCCGTGCTCCCGTTTGGTAACTTCTCCCATAAATCTCCCGTATTTTGATACAGAATCGTAATTGGCCCAATCAAGGCCAATCAATTCGGTCATTATGTGGCACGCCCCTCTGGTGGGGTGTGAAGGTATTATGGGGCGCGCTTGCCAGGGGACATCTGAAGCCAAGCGGGACCAAAGTTGATTGAAACAGTTTTTCATGGGAGTAATAAACAAACATAATACAGTCATGCCAGCAAAGCTTTCAATGAGAGAATAAGATCGGGTTGGTCAGGAGGTGGGATCGTGACCCAGCAAATCTCCCTTATTTTCAAAGCTCAATGTTGACAGGCATGGGTCTTTGTAGTCACTTATTCACACATGGGTCTAACATCACACATAGACTTAAATGCACATCATTCTCTGCAGCTGCCCCCCAGCTAGCATCCTCTGATGTGTGGGTGTCATGTTAGTCGGGTTATTGTGTGTGTCTGGTCCAGATGTTTGCCTGCAAAAGTGCACTCCTTCCCTTAGGTTAGGTGTTAAGAGGAGGGAGAGTGCAGAGGTGTGTGTGGGAATGTGGGATTTGTGCGTGTGTGTGACTCATTAATGTCTGCGTTGTGAATCAGCCAAATGTGTGTTGAATTGTGACCTGCCGAGGAACTGCAGAAGAAAATGAGCTCTATAAGCTAACTCTGGTACAATATATCAAATGGCAAGATTTATGTAGTATTGTACACGGTCCCTTTGTAAAAAAAAAAAAAAAAATCTAGGTAAAACATAAGCCAATATTTGGCCCATTGAAGCACAGTTAGGTTCCATTAAAGGACCATACCATCCATTTTGCATGTTTGAGCCTAATATATTCCATTTTCATACACGCAATGTTACTGGCAATCAGTTCCCAAAGCATACTACTGGGACGGTGAGCTATAAAAATTTTTCTACCTTCCAGACTGCCATTGGTTTCAGTTCATTCTGGTACGCTATTAAAATCAACTTGTTGATACTTGAAACATTCTTGGGATAGGTAATCCATCATCGTGAACAACATGTACATTCAGGTTTTTTTGAAGTTTCGTAATTTTAGCGTTTAAGCGCAATAAAAAGTGCGGAGTGAATGAATGTCTCCACCAGGGAATATAGTCCCAAAAGAAGACCTGCATTTATAGAAAAATTTTAATGACCGTGACTTCATAATTTTGCGTAACTCTTAGCAGGCGAAACATTGATTTTTAAGGTGGGTGTATCGCTTGTATATTTGATTTTGAAAGATTAAGAGATTCTGCAAAATATCAGGAAAGCTGAAATATGGTTTTACCCTTTGGGAAATGATTGTCANGAGATTCTGCAAAATATCAGGAAAGCTGAAATATGGTTTTACCCTTTGGGAAATGATTGTCAGTAAGCCTACGTATATGAAAATCGAATATATTAGGCTCAAACATGCAAAATGGTCCTTTAACTAGCTCATCATGTGTGGTATCCTATGAGAAAAATATCTCATAAGTACCACAAAACAGGAGAGTGGGAGAGGAGGGGCGCCGTTGGTGTTTATTATTCTAGACTGCATGTGAAGTCAGCGAGTCTGTCATCTGTTTCTGCTGTCTGTGTGTGATCAGGTTTGGTATTGTGAAGGTGAAACTGTAAGCCGGTCCAGCTGTCTCCTGACGGGGAATCCCCTGCTACCTTACACCTCGGACGGCTGATCTGAGCCCTTTTTGATTCAGCGTTCAGGACAATAGTTTGCATGAATGCCTGATATACGCGTGGGCGCTTCTTTCTTTGTGAAAGGTAATGGAGAGGTATCATCGTTGTATGTTCTCACACATGTACTCACCCACCCACCCACCCACCCACGCACCCACACACGCACCCACACACCCACACACCCACACACACACACGCACACATTCACACAATGAGACGGCGCCTTACGTTATGTATTCTATGGAGCAGAGATAATTTGGTGTGTGTACACTCAGCTCTTATGTAATACTATCCAAGCAGTACAGAGTGAGTGGAGAAAGTTCATTACTCTCTTTGTCTTTGCCAATTTTTTTTTATCTGTGTGAACTTCCTTCCCGAACACTCATTCACTTCTGTCTTTATTGACTTCCTTCCTACTCATCTTTTTCTCTCTCCGTCTCTGTCTGTCTCCCGCCCCCTCAAAACACTCTCTTATTTACTTTTTACTTTAAAGATACTTTTTAAGTCAGCAATGACTAGAATGTCAAATCATCTATTACGTGAGCAATTGTCTTTCAGTGATGTTTTAATGAAGATTTTTTTTTTTTTTACCAACACAGGTCAAGTGGATGTTTTTGTAGAAATAGGCGTAAAGAGCTTACATCTATAATTTAGATCTAAGCTTCAGTCTATCATACAAGCAGGAAAAAAAAAATCACATTTGGCTTTAGATATGCTAAATAGATACAATACATTTTGTACTGTAACTTCCTCAAATGGGCGTGGGACAGTGAGGTTAGAGAAGAATCAATCTTGTTCAGTCTTGCCTCTTTTGTTTGACTTCTGAAAACCCCACTGTTGTATCTAGAAAGAATAGTTGAATTCTGAAATGATTTTTGTTCTCATTTTATGACAGCAGTAGGAAGTTTGCTCAGAGAGAGAAAACCCTGTGGATCCCTGAGAAACCTGCATCAGCCTTTGTTCACCTCATGTCATCCACTCTTTGTCACATTCTTGTACTGTATCTCCTCTTTGAATTGCTTATTAAAGGTAAAAATATCTCCATAATTATTTGAAAATATTGCGCTCACCAATAACAGTAGTACAACTTGAGTAGGTGCTGATATTGATGCTGGTGCAACAACTACAAAGCAAAATACAAGTTAGCAGAATACTTGACAATGACGATATCCATCAGCAAATTATGTAACACTTCAGTGAATATTAATCATTCAGTTACTGGAAAAATGCAGATGGAAGAAGAAAATTTCATATTTTCTGGTTCTGGCAGGCCAGTCAGAATCAGAATTTAGTTTGGATCTTGGATGTGATCCCCAGTGTCCCTCAAGGGACCACAATGAAACCAAGTATGACAGTGAGACTGATCTTAGATTGTGTGTGTGTGTGTGTGTGTGTGTGTGTTGCAGGGATGTGAGAGAATGAAGGACTGCTCTGTGCCAGCTGATGTGCAGTAGAACAGATTGGCTGCCATTGTCTTGGGTGCTTGGCACTGTAGAGTACTGTCATGTACATACTGTATAGTACAGCCATGTACTGTACATGCTATATCTGCCATACAAGATGTTCATCCTGTAAGTTCAGCTGCTACAGGGATTTCTGATGTACACTTATCTCTTTCTCCTTAACTTTCTCTCATTTTGCACTCCATTTCTTTATTTTTTTTACTCCTTCTTTCATCAACATTCTCTCTCTCTCTCTCTCTCTCTCTCTCTCTCTCTCTCCCCCTCCTCCTCCCTCTCCCTTGCATAACACCCAGCTTTATTTGTTCCAGCAGAAGATTCTAATCTCTCCCGCGAGGCTGTGTACGAGAAAACCAGGAGAGCAGACTAACCTTTCTAACCTGCCTGTGTGTGTGTGTGTCTGTATGTGTCTGTGTGTGTACACGCGGCCTCCTTAACTCGATCACTCCACCAATTAATGAGGTCTAGAGCAGGACTTTAAGACACCACCAACACAGTCTTAACAGCCTTGTTTGTGTGTGTGTGTGTGTTGTGGTTTTAACGATGGTTTTCATCTTTAATGCGGAGTCTGTCATGATGTGTGTGTGTGTGTGTGTGTGTGTGTGTGTATGTGTGTGTGTTGGGGTGTGTTTCTCACCCCATGCTGTAGTGTTGTCAGTACATGGTCTACTGGCAGCCCAGACTGGGGGATCAATAGTGATTATCTACATGGCCTGGAATAGAGGCATACACTACTGAACACACTCACATAAACACACATCTGGGAAGGCGATGACGATGCACATGTTCCGTGTAGATACTTACATACTTATGGCCAAAAGAACTGATGTCAATGAGATCACGTGGATAGTTGGCTTCAGTCCAAGAGGTCATAATTGTCATAATATTGTGTACGTATGTGTGAAAATACTTAGAGCGTGTTCATTGATGCAAATTCTATTCTATAATTTCACACACACACACACACACACACACACACGNCGTGTTCATTGATGCAAATTCTATTCTATAATTTCACACACACACACACACACACACACACACGCATACAGTATGCTTGCTGGCTTGCTATCTGGCAGTGACGTCTGTGCGAGGTGAGTGTTGTATAAGGCTGATCAACATGATTTAATCAGCTTTAGGAGCTTTAACAAGGTGAGCGAGGGGACGTGGGTGGAGGGGATATGGGTGGAGGGGTCATGGTTGGAGGAGTGGGTTAGGACAGGACGAGCAGGACACAAGGCAAGGGCATGAGAATGGGACTTGGATGTAAAAAAAAAAAAAAAAAAAAAGAGGGGGAAATGAAAAAGTTGAAGAGTGAGAGCAGCAGGGGGAGGAGAGAAAGCGGTGACAGGCGGTGACACGGCATGTGTCCCCCGTCCCTGTTTACGACGAGATAAACACACACACATAAACACACACACACCCACTCTGCCCTCTGCGTCCCCCTCACAGCCCACTGTGACGCAGACTGGTGATTGCCAAGCTCATCAGGTACAGTCTGCAATATGTGTGGCCGTGTGCATGCATGTGTGCTTGTCCCCATGGGAGCCCGTGTTCACATCTACCTCTGTGTATGTGTGAATGTGTATTTTGATGGACGTAAGCTCTGCCAAGTGGAGGCGAGTAGGTGCATCGACCCACAGCAGCAACACAGCACAGGGCTTTGTTAACAAAAGTGTTCACAGCCAACACACACAGTCGACATTCTTGCAAAGGGTCAACGCTCCTCCAGTCATTCTTGCGTTACGCTCCTTCAGCGAAGAAGATGCTGCCCTACTGATCTAGATCCACATGATGTGAAACACACTCCACTCTGTCACATCCCACATCTTTACACTACACACTCCACTCAGGACAGACGTACGGCATGTACATAATCGCACTTCCTCATGTAGCCTCTCCCAGCACACAGGCTGTAAACCTGATATATTATCTACGGGCTGCTAGTCTGTTGTTCTGAGAGATTGGGTGAAGATGAAATTTAATTTATCCATTCATATTTTGTTTCAAGTGCAAGTCGAGCATTAAAAACTACGAAAAAGAATTGCATCACACACTCAAAATCCAAATCCATTAAACTCAGGCATTAGGTATCGCAAAAGCTTTAATCCCTATCATCCAAATGATGAATTGAAACATTGGTTATAATATATCTATCTATCTATCTATCTGTCTATCTATCTATCTATCTATCTATCTATCTGTCTATCTATCTATCTATCTATCTATCTATCTATCTATCTATCTATATATTTATTTATTTATTTATTTTATTTTTTATTTTATTTTTTTTGCATTTGAACAATGTGTTTGCCTGTGACTTTGCCTGACCCTGATGAAAGAAAGCTGCGTGCCTAAGCATTTGTTTGTGCTTTTTGGAGCAAATTGAGCTAAATTATAGTGTTATGTTAATTCCACATTCTCTTTAGTTGCGATGGCAGTTGTGCTGCTCTTGTGGCTCACCACTGCCAAGTAAATGCAGAGGAAACACTCCACTGCAAACGATTGTATTCTAGTCATGATCAACTTTTGTTCTGGTTGGAAAACTATGTCTCTTGTCTCTGTCTTCTGCCTTTGTTTTCCTTAAGTTTTCTTATTTTTCTTTTACTTCCTCCTCAGGACTCATTCCATCACCTCTCCTTTCTTCTTTTCTCCCTTTAATCTTTTCCCAACTTCATCTCTCTTCTCTTCTCATCCCACACAAGCACATATGCAGACACACTCCCATACACACCTCTTTTAAAGGAATGACTAACAGATGTGGACAGAGCTTTTTCCTTCATCTAAAATTAGCAACGATAGAAGAATGGCAGGAAAGTGCACGGAGTAGGACGCACAGATAGGAGGGGGGGAAGGAGGGCTGGAAAGTTGGATAGATAGAGGAAAAGGCTAGAAGAGGAAGAAGGAATGGGTTGATGGGACATGGTAAAGTAATGTGTATTTTTGGTGCTCTTCATGTACACTGCTGACGCACAGGAGCCACTGACAACACAAAGCCGAGCACATTTGAGTCTTAATGTGGTGGGTAGAAAAGCTCTCAAAGGGAAGCATAATTTAACTCAAATTTATTACCAAGAGTTCAATCACAGAAAGATTAGAAATGTCAGTTAGAATCTAACATTAAGAAAAACTGTCTTGCAATAACCTGCTTTTCTGATGTAAACAATGAATGGAGCATTTATATATATATATACATATATATATATATATATATGTGTGTGTGTGTTTGTGTGTGTATATATACAGTATGTATGTATGTGTATATATATATATGTATGTACACACACACACACACACACACACACACACACACACACACCATGATGCAGCCCTGATGTGAAAGGTTCCTATCCTAATCATTGTAATTACCCATCTATTAGCACTCTGGAAGCTGGTGGTTGTTCAGAGCTCCAGTGCTGCTTCTCCCTGAAGCAGCAGGAAGGTGTCAGGGACAACAGAGCTGGTTGGCAAGCTGCTGCTGTCCCCTGTTCACTCAGCACCCAAGGGCCTGTTTAGAATGCCAGGCCACCAGCTCTCTGCTCTGCTCTTTACTTAGGTTATCTCTCCCCTGATGATCACATAGTCTTCTAGGTAGTGTGTGTGTGTGTGTGTGTGTGTGTGTGTGTGTGTGTGTGCGTGCGTGTGTGCTGGATGGGAGCATGTTGACTTGGTCAACAAATGTTACTTTGACGTTGTGTTTCCTGTGCATGAACTAGCCCTGTGACTTTTGTTTTGTAAAAACGCTACGTAACTTTCATGCCATAAATGTCTTGTTTTGCAGGAAACACACTCAAAACTATGTGTGTGTGTGTGTGTGTGTGTGTGTGTGTGTGTGTGCACACCTCATTGCTCTCTGCATACACCATGTGAATGCAAACCATCATCGGCGCAGTTAGCAGCGCCACGGTAGTAAGAAAAACATGATTCTCCAGGGCCGGTCTCCTATTCCACTCTCAGCCTTAGTCTGAATAACAGCATGCAAATCACAACAAGAGGCACAAACATGCACTAGGCAAAATTTCTCTGTGCAGATTTGTACTGTTACTGTTTGCTGTATAATTGTTATTTCACCTATTAGCTTTACAGAGCCAAAACTGCTCCACATAGGTACTTATTGGAGTGAATAGTTAGCTTAAACTTTGTAATATAGCTAAGAGTAGCTCCAGTGTGTAGATAGTAGATTGTGTGTAGAAGCATCATCAGTCTGTGCTGCGACGCTGTGTGCTTAGATAGTGTTTATGAGGTGATACAGCACATAAGCAAACAGCAAACTCACTGATGAAGAATGCAGTCAGAGGAAGAGATCTGTTCAACACTTTGATGAACTTTCCTAAGAAAAACTTCAAGTGTACTGACGGAGTAACAAGTATGACTGAAAAGCAAAGGCTCTTGTTTTTGCCCTTTTGTGTAAGCAAATAAAGCAATCATTCACATATGCTGAGAGGATTTTTGGATCAAAAGTCACTGACTGAGTTGTGGAGACGAACTTTGTGGTGTGTTGTCCTTGGCACTTAGCACTGTGATATTTATTCTGACCTGAGTTTTTGAATGAATATCAATTTAAATCCCTGCAAATTACAAACTAATTATTCAGGACTGCCTTTGTACAGCAACATGTAATGGATATCAGAAAGTAAAAAAAATGTGTTGCCATTGTTTCAGTTGAGTTTTTAGAAATCAAAGAAAATATGCCTGATAGGATCATTGAACAAACTTGGTGTTTTATCTTATCTGTCAGCTCAGGTCTAAAATTCAAGACACTGGAGACCCAATTCTGTCTCTGCAAGACACAGGTTGCCTTGAACTGCCTCCCCAGGGCAACAGTGCTCCCGCTTTCAAAAATCGCTTCATTGTGCTAAGGAGGCTAACCTTTCTTTATCACTTCTGCAGGCCCTGTTGGTGTCAAACTATCAACTCCGGTCAGCAACACTCTCTCTGTGCCTCCCCTGGAATGCAATGGCACCCCACTAGGGAGGCGCGTCTCACACTTTGAAAAGCTCTGGTTTAGGACATGGAAAGTAGCTCACTGCTACACCTTGAAAGATTGTTCTTTTTCAGAAGACATTTCTTTACCAGGGACAAATTCAGCACTGGCCTTTACCACATTTGTTGCATTTGAATCTCAGCATTTGATGTCCTTCACACTTTGATGAATTTATGTACATAGTTGCAGTAGCCATCGTTCCAAGAAGATCCGTGGAGCACTCCTATTCACTAGTACTCTAGCTCACTAAGTGGAATTTCAGCCACGTGAACCCATTAATCCTCTTTGATCTCTATGGAATTTTTCACAGCTTTTTGCAACACATGGCACACCTCCGTTTCCTCCACGTTTCATCATTTAAAAACGACCTGTGTACTATCTGAAGCTGCAGTAAAGTGAATAGGACTGAAGTCCGTAATTGTCTGCTGTTTCTCCGCGCCACCCTTTCTCTCCATCTGAGCACCAAAAAAATTATGAAAGGAAAAAATTTTGTTTGCTTAGTTTAAGTTAATTTTAATTAATATTATATTGTGTAGTGCAAAGGCCAGCCCACAAATGGCTGCAGCTCACCGGGAAAAGTCCCGCCTCTCCCGATGGCCAATCCAACTCTGGCTTAAAACAGTTTTATTGCAATATGTAGAAAATTTAACCATAGTATATATCACAACAGCAAAATGATAAAAATGTCAGGTTTGAGGTTGAATACTGGAAGAAACTAATTTTGCAGTGTGATTTGGTGGAGGATGTAGCTCTGTAAGCAACCGCTTTACACCTTATTCTTACAGGTTATCAGCTTCTTAGCTACAGAGGTTGGATGTTCAGATCCGGCATCTCTCTCCCCCATTTGGTCTCTGAGTTGCAATCACGCACTCACAACGTTAATCCATCATGGAACGTGTCTTCTTCAGACCCCAGGCCTCCCTGCACACGTGTTCATGACTCACTTGTCTTTTTTGTTTGTTTCATAACTTTGTTTATTTTAAAACACAGCAGGAAGAGCAGAAATGACATAAGAACTACTGTCTGTCAACAAGAGAGGCCTTGCTGAGTCTGGTGGGCTGCTTCAGACTGGAGACATGTTTGCCTTGAGCAGCCCTGCTTTAGAGGGTGGAAAAGTTCTGTCTTGTTCCCAGCCAAGGCTAGTGGGACACACACACACACACACACACACACACACACACACACACACACACACACACATACACACCTACCTTCTGTCATGTTGCTCAGAACTCTGTCTCCTGACAACTACCTGTTGCTGGCATATTCAGCCTCCCACTCCTTTCTCTCTCTGTCCTCCATCTCTTGCTCCCTCGCTCCCACCCTGCTCTTCCCTGTCTAATACCTAGGATATGTGAGTTCGTGTTCCAGGCTTGAAAGGATTAATTGCCGTTTATGCTTTATTTTTTTTTTGTTCTGTTCGTTTNTCGTGTTCCAGGCTTGAAAGGATTAATTGCCGTTTATGCTTTATTTTTTTTTTGTTCTGTTCGTTTCTGGGGGGTTATTTTTAGGCTTTAAGTGTCTGGTTGCTAAGAGACAGTGTGAGAGAGAGAGCAAGAGAGTGAGGGAGAGAGAGCGAGAGAGAGAGAGAGAGAGAGAGAGAGGGAGAGAGAGAGGGAAGAGAATGGCGAGTTTGTGTTGCGAAGGCTGAATTACAAACATGCTCACTCACTGAGTCAGCACTGACGCACGCACACACACACACACACACACATAAATATACACACACAGGGTGTTTTAGTCTGTAGCTGTTATTGTGGACTTGTTTTTCTGGTTCTTTGTATCATTTCACCAAGTCTGTTCTCTGTGTCATAGTCATTTATGTTTGGCAGTCCTGGCTGCTGTACAGCACCTGCTGTCATGTGCAACAGAAGCAGTCTGGGATACACGTGAAGGCTGGTAGCCGCTAACTGGTGTTTGAAATACAATCAGTTGCAACAAGTGTGCTAGTGTGTGCAAGTGTCTCATGCTTTGAGTTTTAGCTGGCACGACTGCAGTCAGAGAAATAGTCGTGGTTTCACGATTATTTATTATGTAACACACACAAACTCCNAAAAAAAAAAAAAAAAAAAAAATGATGTCAGCATTCACATTCTTGTCCTGGAACTGAAATATGAAATATGACAGAAAAGGTTGGGGAAACTTCACTGTTCCTGTCATTTGAAACCAAAATAAGGCAGTGTCTCGTTTTACCCCCCAGAAAATAACCTTGAATAAAATTTGGCATTTCTTTTTATAGAAACTAAACTTTTGACTGCCAATTTGATGGTAATTTATTTGGACAGTTTTCACAGAATAAAGAGAAACTTTAATGTAAATTAATAAGCTAGTATTTTTTATTTTTTTTTTAAATTTTTAAATTTTTGTAAGGTGTCACATGTTTACAGTATATGTTAGGAAATGAAGACAAAGCCCCAATTATAGGAAATGAGTTTTGAACCTTAAACCTTGCTGGTAACATTAGCTGGTGGAGTGTGGTATCTTTACTTGGACATTCAGCGCTGGATGGATGATCTCTGTTGGATATCCATCTTCCTCAGCTACACCCTGCTCATGTTTAAGATACCCAAACTGCTCCCACAATGCCATTTTATTTGCTTTTCCAGTGGATATAAGGGTTGAATGTCAAATCCCTCTACCATGCTAAACTGAAGGTAGTTTGTAGCTGCAGCTAGTTAACACACATGCACACACACAGAAACAACAGAGGTGTTTCCAGGGCAACATTGAAAGTCATTGCTAGACACACTGAGGAAAGATTCAATTTACCTTTTTCCATATAAACCCAGAGACTTTTTTTCTTTACATTTTCTAAACTGTGGCTTCTAAATTCCTGTGGTTTAGAAACTGTGATGTTTTATAAGCATAATTAGTAGCAAAGCGGTTAATCTCAACATCCCTAAGGTGCACCATCCTTTGCTTTCTACCGTTTTGATCTTTGTTGCACTTCACACAGATTTCGTCAACATGCTGCATTTTCACACATCATATGTGTTGTGTGTTCTCTCTGACTACTCAGCTCTCTGTTGCCTGTTTTCCTGAACTGGTTTTGCTTTTAGCCCCATTTTTAGCATTAGCAGAGACCAAGTGTGATTCAAAGAAATGACATGCATGGACACGCGCGCACACATTCACACAGGAAACAGATCTGTTGTTGCAGTGTGTAACAGTTACTAACTTCCTGTCCCGCTCCAGTGGCACATTCCAGGAAACCACCTCCCCAAAGTGCCACCTATCTTTGAGGCACCCACACTAACACACACACACACATACACACGAAGAAGGGTTAAACACACATGTGCATGAAATGCTCAATGACCCCCTCATCACCTCACAGATGTATGGTTTGATGAAACCACATCTAATTTACTCCAGTGTGGCTAAGTCACCCTCCAACTCATTGACCGCACACACACACACACTCTGCACAAACTCTGACATAATAGTGTGTACAGTATTGTCTTTCCATTTAATTGCGTCATGATGAATACTTATTGAGACAGCATGGTTCACAGTTCTCATATAAAACTTGTAATCATGTAATTGTGTTTGTACTAAGGTAACATATCAGTATTGAGGTAATGCTGTGATAATTACTATAATTTGTGTCCTCTTAGACATACACACACGTACTCCAGCACACCGTTAGCGGCTGCAGAGAGTTTGGGTGTTCATGCTGCTGAACCAGAGGTGAAGTGTCATTGACATCTCGCTGTCAGGCTGCTGGCTGGAGAAGTACATTAACACCAGCGTGCGATGTGGAGAGACAGAACGAAGGAGAAGACAGGCGTCGGTGGACGCTAACACATGTGTGTTAGGTCTTACAGCTTTTCCCAAAATGCACTTTGAAGAAAATGATTAGGCGATCATGTAAAATATTTAGCGAAGAGCATGGCCAAGTCTCTTTACTCACCTTATGTTTACCTTTTATTTGTTGCTGAGATGACTGCTGACTTTACAACATAACAACGCAAGTTTCTTTTCAGCTAATATCAGTGAAATCCTGTCTTGACTGTGGTAAGTGGGATATTTGCGGTACATTCTAATGTACATTCTAATTGAAAGTATTTGACTTGCGTTTGTCATGTTTTTCACACCACCATATCACACTTCTAGTCAGTGTGATTTGATGTTTCATGATCATCAGAAGAGTTTGCCAACAGAAAAGTAAATAATTTTAAAGCTGTAATTTTAATCTCGGCCCCTCCTACCTTGGCCTGTATATGAATGCAGCATGTCGATGCGGCATGTGTGTGTATGTGTATGTGTGTCTGTGCCTGTGTCTAAGGAGAGAGGTTAATGTCCTGGGAGCAGCGTGTCACTTTGGTGAGAGTAAATATACCTAAGTGCAGTGAGAGCAACACGACTCTTCTCTCACTGACACAATATTATTCTGCTGTTCTTAACACACTCTTGGGAATACACACACACACATACACACTCTCTCACACTCCCACTAGGCTTGTTTATGAGTGTGATTACACAAAAAGAAGTCCAGATGTCCAGCTCACCCAAGAGTGTATCAAGTACAATGTCTTCAGGCATAATGTGCAGCGATTGGTAATTTTTGTACTTCTTTTGCTCTTTTGTCTCAGTTTCTGGGTGAAAAAGGAAGATTACGTGTGTGTGTGTGTCTTTTCTTGGAGCTCCCATGTGCAGAGCTGCTGTTATGTGTGAATGTTGCTAGTTACGCGGGCTGCGCGGTGTGTTTAGTTCTCCCCTGTGGTCACGTACTAGAGCGCTGGGTGTTCCAGCCTTAAAGGATCATACCAGCCATTTTGCATGTTTGAGCCTAATATATTCAATTTTCATACATGTTACCTTACTGACAACCATTTCCCAAAGGATATAACCATATTTCAACTTTCGTGATATTTTGCAAAATCTCTTAATCTTTCAAAATCAAACATTCAAGTGATACATCCACCTTAAAAATCAATGTTTTGTCTGCTAATAGTTATGAAGTCATGGTCATTTAAATTTTTTGATAAATGCAGGTCTTCTTTTGGGACTATATTCCCTGGTGGAGACATGCATTCACTCCGTGCTTTTTATTATATTTAAATGTTATGCTTAAACGCTAAAATTACGTAACTTCAGAAAAAAAAAAAAAAAACCTTNAAGAACGTTTCAAGTATCAACAAGTTGATTTTAATAGAATGAACTGAAACCAATGGTGGTCTGGAAAGTAGGAACACATTTTTTTAATTCAGTGTTCCAGTAGTATGCTTTGGGAAATGATTGTCAGTAATGTTACATGTATGAAAATTGAATATACTGTATTAGGCTCAAACATGCAAAATGGTTGGTATGGTCCTTTAAATCAAGGTTTAGAACTTTGGAAAATGGCAGCCATGTCATTGGAGATTCATGTCATTGGAAATTGGAGTTGATTAGCTAAAATGGGATTAGTCAGTAGTATGATAAAGATGATGAAGATGTAAATATCTGTCTTTTAATAAACTGCTTTGTCAGTTTAACATGTCGGCTTTACATTTCCATTTTCAAAGACAAACCATGAAACCCAAACACTTGTGCAAACCAGACAACCTTCAAAGCTTTTCCTCGATTAATGTATATTTGAACCACCCTGTGACATTTACAGTCATGGTTACACACGTGAGCCAGACATGGAAGGCCTTCAGTACAGCAGCTTGTTCTGAAGAGGGGATCCCTATGGACACTTTTTTTTTTTCATCTTTTTCTGTTTCCTGCTCTCCCCCTCCAGTTTCCTGGAAAAGACATCTGTCTGTTCACCAGAGCACCGAGGAGGGAGAGAGAGGAGATATTGCTCATCTTACATCATGTCATTCTCATTTCTGCCCCACTTGTTCCATCCGTCCATCCATCTCCTCCTTCAGTACTTCTGTATGTTCACTCCTCTCCCATCTCTCTCTCTCTCTCTCTCTCTCTCTCTCTCTCTCTCTCNCCCCCCCACTGTTGAACAATAACCCCAGTGTGTGTGTGCAGTGCTATTTTTGGTCCCTCCAAGGCCACAAAGCACTCTCTTTCTCTCTTTCTGTTTTCTTCTGCTGCTATATGGCAGCAAGCGAGAGCCTATAGAACACAGTGACTTCTAAGAATAGTTGAGCAGCCTTGTAGGCTTGAATGTTTTTGTGTGATGTGTGTTTGCTCTCTTATGGCCCTTGGGTCAAGCATGTGTAAACTTTCAACAGTTAGACTAAGTTCCTACAAGAGAGTTTCTTCTACATCTGGATTATTCAGCAAAGACCTGCTTTTGTATTTCCATGGAAATGCACCAGGGTTTTAATATCTGATTCCACCATTTCATTTTGGAACCAAATGAGCTGTGTAGAAAGATCAAGACGTGCAGAAACTTTTCATTTGCATCACGGAGCAGTACGAAATCTGGTTTTCATTTCACTTTGAGTGTTTGGGCACTTTTCCACTATCGGGCCAAACGATTACCAGAGCCGCTTCGTACCATTCCATGCTGCTCCAGACTCGTGGGGACGGTTACCATTTCTGTTTCCATCTGTGGGACTGCTAAAACCAGACAGCAAGTGACAAAGCAGCACATTTCACGTTTGGAAATGCAGCCGCTAAGAGATGAGATTGCTGCACCGATCGCTGAAAATACTCCATATCAACAAAATTACACCAGACGTTTAAAATAAAAGGCTTAACTTAAAAAATACCTGACTTATCCTTTGGCTCATAACTCGGCTGTCAGATGTGGAGTCACAAAACTGAAGTAAACCAATCAGTGAACTTGTACGTTACGCCCGCCTACTGAAACGGTTCCACTGCGCTGAGCACAGTTGCCTATACGTGCTGAGAAAACCGGCATGGTTTGTAAGCGTTCCACACCTAACCATTACCAGTTTTCAACTGGTAATGGTTAGGTTAAAATCATTCCTCTCCATGCTCAGAACCATTCAGCCAAACAGTGGAAAAGAGCCTTTTGAGACATGCAGCTCATCTTTGCATTGCAGCTTGCAGTAAGGTTGAAAGCACATGTTCTGTACCTTACACAACAGGCCTTGAACCTGTGACCTGATAGTTACGGCATGATCTTGCTCACCATGAGACTCACAATGTATAGATTTGCTGAAAGCTTCACAACAGAGTTGGCTTTTCGGTAGAAGATGGGAAATTAGCCTTGAGGTCACAGTCCCCACTCACATCATTTCACCTCACTGACACAGTTGCATCTTTTATGAATATAAATGGTAAATATCAAGTTGGTCAATCCTGTATATGTCTATCTTTTCTATTACCACAACTTGAATAGTTTATGTTGGCAATTCTCCATTTAACTTAGTGTTGTTTTCATTTTTTCATTTTTTTTTTTTTTGCATACCTACCTACTGCAGAAATCATCTTGAATGTTTTATTCAGTAATTCAATATTTTAAAGATAATAACAAATATAAGTACTACAAATACATTTTAAGTAAAAAAAAAATTCCTGGTAAAATATTCCCTTTTCCATCAGTGTTTTTCTGATATCCCAACCTCTGTTTTTGCTTTCTCTCTTAGTCTCCTGTGTCCCTCTCTCTCTCTCTCTCTTTGGCTCACTCTCTCTTCCCTCTAGTATTAGCTTAATGAATCTTTAATGGACTTGGTGGAGAGTCCACACACTTTGGGATGCAGGCATATGGGCTCCTCCTCCTTCTCCTGTGCAACCCACCCTCCAATTTCTTTCCCTCTTTTCACTCTTCCTTTCTCTCCCCCTCCTTGTCAGTTCTTTCTTTGACCCTAAGTTGCTCCCCTCCACCTCTTCTTCTATTTCTGTCCTCTCCGTTCCCCAAGCTCAGTGCTTCACACACTTTCACTCATCCTCACAGGGTGTGTAAATTACATGTTACAGGCAAATACTGCATTCTCTGTTTCCCAATAATTACACTTTTATACACCTTCAAGAGCCGATGGTGACCCCACCCCCACCCACGCACACTTGCACTGGACGTTTCCCACGTCCACGCTAAGGCTGAGTTGGGTTAAAGTAGTTTCGGTGCCAGCCAACTGCTGCTAATGGCTGTTCAGAGGCCCCGCTGAAAAGCCCTGAGTCGGCAACTCCACTGTTAGTTTGGCACGGGCCCGTCAGTTATTTGCTGCCGAGTAGGAGTCACAGCTCTGGGAAATCGCTCCTCATCTGTGTTCTCACTCCACTTTGTCTGACTGCCTGTCTGTCTCTGCCTCCTTCCCATCAACTCGCTGCCTCCAGTCTCTTTATAACACACACACACACACACCCGGAATCTCAGTCCCGAGCTGGTNTGCCTCCAGTCTCTTTATAACACACACACACACACACCCGGAATCTCAGTCCCGAGCTGGTGATCTGCTTAGTAGTTTTGGGGGCTGTATAGTGTTTTTTTTCATGTTTATTTATGAAATAATCTCAGCAGACAGCATCAGTACAAGAGCTTTATAGCAAATACATGACAGAAAAGGCGAAACCTAAGAATGATAGACAGAGAATGTGTGTTTGAAAGATGAGTACTCGTGTGTTTATAACAGGAAGAATACGGAGGCTGTCTTAGATCCCCGTTGCCTGAGTTGACCAAAGTTCATGAAGAAGTTGCCCTTTTCCTGGCCTTAACACTTACTTCACTCTCTCGCAGCTCAGCGCCATCTCTTCTCATCCTCTCAAGACTTTTGTCATCTTACTTTGCTCGGTTGCTTTCATGTCCTCAGAGAGTGGAGGTCACTACTGGACTTCTGAGTGGCACGCACGGCCGGAACAGCAGTGGCGTTACAAGTCTGCTAGGAGCTTGACACCAAGATCACAGAGGAAAAGAGGAGGGGGAGGAGTTGGGAGGGGAGCGGGAAGGAAGGAAGGAGGGAGAGATAGAGGGAAGGGGGGGTAAGCAATCTGACCTGGATGACAACAGACTACCAGACGAGCTATGATCTCATCGCTCCCTTAATCCCCCTCCCTCCTTCCCTCTACCCCCTTTCTCCTCTCCCACTCGAACTATTGTCTCTCTCTCTCTCTCTCTCTCTCTTCCCACTCTTATTTCCCTCCCCATCTCTTTTTCTTCCACTTTCTTTTCTCTGTTCTCTGCTTGTCCCGTTGCTCACCCCATCTCATCTTGCCTTCTTCTCTTTCACTTCAGCCCCCCCTCCCACTCTCCCTCCTTCTCTTCCTCCTTCTCCTCCTCCACTTCATTCCTTTTGCATTGCTTTCTACCAGCTGACCCTTACTTGTCCCAAGTCACAATTCCTTAACCCTCCCTCACACACGCACACGCGCAGACACATACACACACACACACAGTCTAGTGTCCCAGAGCAGAGATTAGGTGCACCCCTATCGTCAACCCTACACAACAGTCTTTACATTATTGATGCAGTCTGTCTATGTGTGTTTGTGTGCGAGAGAGAAAGAGTGCGAGCGCCTCACGTGCACAGTGCTCCTCTACATGCTGTAATGGCTATCTGGTGTCTCCCCCGGGAGGGAGGGAAGAAGCCAAAGAGAGGGAGAGTGGAGGTCAGGCAGGTTAAGTGNGGGGGGGGGGGGTAGGTCATGCTCTGCTACTTCTTCCCTGCTGCTCGTCTCTCTCTCTCTTCTCCTTTCTGACACACAACATCACACAGACTATCCACTCACACACATTCCAAAAATTCCCCGCTGAAATTCTCCTATTGGGTATATAAGGCTGATGAAACACATCAGTGTGTGTGTGTGTGTGTGTGTGTGTGTGTGTGTGTGTGTGTGTGTGTGAGTGAGAGAAAGAGAGAGAGATAGCTGATCCACCATGAGTCAGGACAGCTCAGCCTGGGGTGGGCTCTGGGTGGATAGAAGGACAAAGACACCTGTTCTAGCTCTCAGCATTCCTCTAAACATAATCCTCAGCATATCTCTCTCTTTCCCTATCTCTCTCTCTCTCTCACCCTCAACTCTCTCCTTCCCACACACAAACACGATCGCACACACACACACACACACGGCCAGTAGAGGTAGTGCTGGAGCATTGTTTTACAAACTACGCAATACAGAGGATCATGTTGTACAGGTTTTGACTTGTACGTAGTGCCCAGATTTGAAATACTCATCACCCTGATATGACGGGCGCAGTGCACATACACACACATGTGCACACGCACACACCTGTGTGCCATACCCACGTCTTTGTTTTTCTTTGTGATATTGTGATACAGGCTGTTGCTGAAGATAGATGTAATGATGGCAAAGTATTGCAAACGCTGCGCTGTCATTACTCACGTTCAGCCCGGCCGCCAGTCGAAGTTGACCTCAGAGTATTTATAAGGGATCCATTTCACTAAGTGACCTGAAATATGATGTGTGCGGGTGTGTGTGTGTGTTCATGGTGACCTTTGTGGTCAGTGCCAAAGTCAAAGCGATCATTACCGATGCATCCTCACAGACGCACACGTGCACACACAGACTCACATTTGTACTTGCACAAACTCTGGGGTATCTATGTAAAAGCTGTCTTTAAAGGACCATACCGGCCATGTGTTTGAGCCTAATACACTATATTCAATTTTCATACGTTACATTACTGACAATCATTTCCCAAAGGATAAAACCACATTTCAGCTTTCCTGATATTTTGCAAAATCTCTTAATCTTTCAAAATCAAATATTGAAGCGATACGCCCACCTTAAAAATCGATGTTTCACCTGCTAATAGTTACACAGCCTTATGAAGTCACGGTTCATGTTTAAATTTTTCGATAAACGCAGGTTGTCTTTTGGGAATATATTCCCTGGTGGAGACATACATATTGCACTTACGTAACTTACGTAAGTGCAATATGTATGTATCTAAGTTACGTATGTAAGTATGTACGTATGTATGTATGTATCTAAGTCACGTATCTAAGTTATGTATGTATCTAAGTTACGTAAATTACGTAACTTAGAAAAAATATACATATTGTTCACGATGATGGATTACCTATACAAGAACGTTTCAAGTATCAATAAGTTGATTTTAATAGCGTACCAGAATGAACTGAAACCAATGGCAGTCTGGAAGGTAAGAAAAATTTTTTTAATTCACTGTTCTAGTAGTATGCTTTGGGAAATGATTATCAGTAACGTTACATGTATGAAAATTGAATATATTGGGCTCAAACATGCAAAATGGCTGGTGTAGTCCTTTAAAAGCTGTTGACCACAGAGCATTTTTCTGACATTTTGTACACTGGATTACTCAACTAAGCTTATACACTAAATGTTGTACACTAAATTGATTAATCAAAAATAAAAATCATAAAAATAATGTACAGTATATCACTATTCATTTACTCCTCCCATCCAAATTTGAGATTTGCCTAGCCACTTCTTAAGTTGACTTGATTTACGTTGCTTGCCTTGAGACAACAGCAATGACTTTGTGTGGGAGCATGTGTGTGTGTGTGTGTGTGTGTGTGTGGGTGATCGTGTGTTATCATTGAAGGAGCGCGCCCGGCCTGGTCGTTATGTCTGCGGTAATCCTTGGTGTGTTGCTCTGTGGTCTTTCTTCGCTCGAGGTTTGACAATGAGACGAATGTTTGTTTGAATGATGGAAGACAGAGAGGAGTCGATGAGTAGGAAGTGAAGGAAACCGAGTGACAGGAGGGAGTGAGTGGCGTTTCATCTCCATGCAGATAACTACCTACTCACGAAAGTCTGGAAAGTCTGAAAGATTACAGAAACACCACACTTTTTAAGCAGTATTTACACCCGTCATCGTTCCACACCTCGTGTTTTGTGATAAGGAACTGTAATCTTTAGAGTAAAGTGGGCTGGTTGACATTCACCTTCTATCTGCCTCATATCTAACACTAACAAACTCCCATCTGGAATTTTGAGATGAAAACCGCGTAGGCAAACCTGATCATCATTTCACTGATATTCAATAATCTTTACTTTGAATCTCAAGAAGACTTCTGGGTGGGTGGGACTCGTCATAGTGATTCAAATTGTGTGCCTTGCAGGTATATATGAGTAAGCAGACAAATAGGAAGTTAACTTTCCTTTCAACAGATTTGCTATCTTAAAATATGTTTTGCAAGTTAGCTGGAAACGTTAAAGGATCATACCAGCCATTTTGCATGTTTGAGCATTCAATTTACATACATGTTACGTTACTGACAATCATTTCCCAAAGGATAAAACTGTATTTCAGCTTTCCTGATATTTTGCAAAATCTCTTAACCTTTCAAAATCAAATATTCAAGCGATACACCCACCTTAAAAATCATGTTTCGCCTGCTAATAGTTACACAGCCTTATGAAGTCACAGCCAAACAACCTGAATACACGTCTTGATTACAATGATGGATTACCTATCCCAAGAACGTTTCAAGTATCAACAAGTTGATTTTAATAGCATACCAGAGTGAACTGAAACCAATGGTGGCCTGGAAGGTAGAAATTTTTTTTTTAAATTCACCATTCCAATAGTATGCTGTGGGAAACGATCGTCAGTAACATTACGTGTATGAAAATTGAATATATTAGGCTCAAACATGCAAAATGGCTGGTATGATCCTTTAATACAGCCACATCGATTAAAAAAATAACACTCGTGGAAGAAAGCCTGAATAACAAGCATTTATGCACTGATTCATAGACGTATGACAGATGTGCTACTGACATTATTCCGTGTTATGCAACAGTGACTAAACATTAAGAGCAGGCCAGTGCAGAGGAGATTACAGGGGCATCTATCTCCCGCTCAGGCTGTCATCCAGCAAATCCCCATTGAAAGGCCCAAACATCCATAATCTGATTGATTTGGGCTTGCGTACTGTCTCCCGCTCAACTCTTCTCCACTTCCACTGGTGCCATTGGCATGCTGTGGCGTTAACAGCACTGCAAACATCGGCGTCAGGCTTTCCTTACAGTTGAAGAAATAGCAAAATCATCAGATGCTTGCCTTCAGAACAGGAGGTCAGAGGGCAGGGCATCTGTAAAACAGCGTGAGCGGGATTGATAGGTGCTTCTCTCGGTTGGATGCCTAATTTTACAGGACTTGACCTCTTCAGCTGTGTGCGTATCAGTGTTGCGGTTTAAATGATAATCAAATCGCGGCTGTATCTGGCTGAGCGTTGCAAACCACAACAGAATGTTAGTGGGAGACACAGCCAAGCACTCACACAACACACCAACTCTTTCAAACTTAAATTTGGGTGCACGCATGCTTTTGCAGACAGCCATGTGTGCCCACGCCCTCGGCCTGTTTCCGCATCTTTCTATGTGTTTTCCTTCAAGCGGCCGGTGGAGAGAGAGATGAAGGGGCAGACAGGAGAGATGACTGGCGGCGTTTTCCTCCAGCCAGAGGAAAGAGTGACTGCACGAGAGGAAAGAGCTGTAGGAGAGGTGGAAAGCTTTTTATATGCCTAGCTGTTCCACAAGGCCCACCAACACTATGACTTTCAGTATTACAGTTTCGATGTGTGTGCGTGTGTGTGCTTCCTGTGAAGAGCTGCTTTTGGTGAGGTTGTGACCCAATGACATTGCGGTTTATACAAAAGCTTTAGTTGGTGTTGGTAATTTCAAGACAATTGAAGGTTTTGAAGTGCTTTCCTGCCTTATATTGCGAGGCAGTCACAGGTCTGACAGGCTGAGGCGCATTATAAAGCCTCTCATTCAATTTTGCATTTCAGGTATATTGCCATTGTCATTCACTCTTTGAGCTTCTACTCCTGTTTGTCTCCACTGTGCTCATCCTCAAAATCGTGAAAGAATAACCCAAGACAATTGTTCAGAGGTTGACTGGAGGATCAAGGAGAAATCAAATGCAGACAAGACTGAGGGAGGAGTGATGAATGCGGTGACACTCCACTCCAGTCTTGATTAATCTTTACTATTGTGTGATTTAGACTTGCTAGACACCTGTAATCCTCTTTTCTCTAATAGAGCAGATCCCATTCAGCTGCAGCGCCGATTTGTAATCATATTCTTTTTTAATTTTATACAGGAAACCTGCTTTTGATGGGGCTTTACTGAATATTGTTAACTTGTCTAGCCCATTCATATGAGACAGCCATGACAGGTTAACCCCTGGATGATACCTCAGATACCCACACTAATCCTTCCTTCATCTCTCTATTCTAGGGTTGGCCTTCCCTGACTGGGCCTACAAACCTGAATCCAGCCCTGGCTCCCGGCAGATCCAGTTGTGGCACTTCATCCTGGAGCTGCTGAGGAAAGAGGAGTACCACGATGTCATTGCCTGGCAGGGAGACTACGGCGAGTTTGTCATTAAGGACCCAGACGAGGTGGCCCGGCTGTGGGGGGCCAGGAAGTGTAAACCCCAAATGAACTACGACAAGCTGAGCAGGGCACTGAGGTACAGCTTCAGAAACACTTTTTGAACCGGTTTGTGTTTGTAAATCTAAATGTGAGACTGTGTCATCCTCACTCAGCTCCTTTGTCAGTTTACTCGCTTTCTGAAATGTAAACCACCTATTTGCATGCTCACCTTTACTGTAACTTCAAAACAAGAACTTTTCCTGTGTGCTAACCAGCAAATACACACAAGTTGCTTGTGCTGTACTACACTAATCAATGCTACAATAAGGATTAGAGGGCTCATTAGGAGGCATAATTACAGAGGAGCACACTAAACTTTTACTGTATGTTCAAGTTTAAGCCTTGCATTTAAATCATTGTCTCATTACACTAAGCATGAATACTGATCATATTACACTGAGGAAGAGGAGGAAGACTGAAGCAACACATTACAGTAATTAAAAATAACATTAATGAAAATAGAAAATTCCAATAAACCTATCATTTTTATTCGCTACACAGTTTAATTCCACCTGTCAGTAGTTGCCAAAGCTCACTTATTGTGATATAGCATTAAATTCTTTATGAAAAGTGTTGTGAAAAAGTATAATTGCAATTTTTTGCACCATTTTTTGTGCTACAAAATAATTTTAAAGTTAAATTATTCAGACGTCTTGACTGAGACCTGTGCAGTTTTCTATAAATAATTCAGTAATAATACAAACTACTACAATTCAATTAAAAAAAATAAAAAAATCAGCTGCAGATGGAGGGTTATACCACTTTTTCATCAGAGTTTAACTGCATCACTGAGATATTTGATCATTTCATGTGTTGTAATGCTTGGATCTCATAGCTGCAGTGATTACAGTACCTTGCTTGTGTGCGTTCATGCTGTGGGGTTTAGTAAATAGCTCAAAGTTGTAAATCTGAAATGTTATCTCCCTTACTTTTGCACTCTAAAAGCACCACCGTCTAAATACATAATAATGAGGCCACTCATGCAACAAGTTCCTTAGCAGGGGCAACCTGGTTTCCATGTACAGAAAGCATTTTTGCACATGCATAGCTGATAGAGCAGCACTTTTTTTCACTTGTAGATCATTTTCACACTGTCACAAAGGGTTAGTGTGTCCAAAGAGATTGTTGGACACACATATCCAGAGAATACACTGCACTCATTTTAGAGTAAGATTCTATAATAATATCAGCTGCCACTTGAAGGCAGTTACAACGCTGAGCTGCTGGCTACATGCCATGAGATGGTATTGGCCTGGACTGGAAGCTCTATTATGCTCCATGCGGTGTTACAACACCGACCCATTTGGCTGGTCACTCCCCGCTCCCACACCTTCTAGTTCAAGATAAATCTGTGGAGACAAGTCCATTCATTTGTCATGACTTGGCACAGACTAACAGTGACCTGCTGGTTTAATTTGGTCCAGTGGGTGAGCTCTGGCCTAGTAAGTATTATTGTGTGACAATATGGGACAAAATATTGGTAATGCTTTGTGGTGATGACTTATTTTGTGATGTACTGAGATAAATAAGCCCACAACGGTCAAAATCAAACACTACACCACAAGGATGGATGGATCCTTGGTTGTCATTTAATCTTAGTTAATGTTGATATTTTGCCTTTAGATTCTGCTTCCCTCTCATTGATGTTGAAGGATAATTTTGGAGCTTTTTTTTTTTTTTTTTTTTACTTAAATCTGCTTTGCTGTTTTTTTGATTGGGTTTGCCAACCTGAGTATGAGCTAAGTCAGACGTGACTGCCATGTGCATAAAGCAAATTGTTGCCAGACCAATAGAATAACTGGGGTATTGCAAGAGAGATTTATCCCATAAAACGGATAAAACCTGACCAACACAACAGGCCCCTTTAATTGTGTTTATGCTTTTGGCATTCATAAACAGACATTAAGTCACAAATGTTTTTTGAATTAGAGCTGAAGGTCTTCATGTCCTCAGGATGTTGTTTACAGGAAAACAGGGCCATGATTAGGCTAAGCGCTGTAAAGTAAGAAAAAAAAACACACATAGCAGAGGTAAATGCATAAAGTGATTTTATTTAGGGTGAGAGGGATTTTTACACTCATTTACAGCGTTGAGATTAAGATCGCGTCTGTTACAGATGGAGTCCTTTGGAGGACAGAGGGAATTAACGTGGACTTTTAATGCATACTGGTGACTGCTTGTGATGTACACACATACTGACACACTCATATTCAGACTGCGAGGTTAGGATTTATTATTTCAGAATAAGAGAGAAAGTGAATGGAGGGGATGCTTATGGTCATGCTGTGTATTTATAGCATGTTCATCCAGTGCTGCTGTAACAGATTTGGGGCTTAGGCTGCACTAAATGTTTATATATAGCAGGTCTTACTGCCTCTGCTGGAGCCGCCTAAGAGGCTGATTATCAACAAGCTTTCACCTCAGGAGCTACCCTCACGGCTATCTGGCATTCTGTGTCTTCACTTCCCACAGCCAGGTTGCATCCCTCTGTTCCTACAAATTGACTTGTGTCACTTCAAGTTTAGAGCCTAGACACACACACACACACACACACACACACACACACACATGCTCACACACACATCCCATCTTGTCACCTATTTTGACACCAGAGCTGCCGTCAGCCCTTCACCACCACAGACGCTGAAAATGAAGCCTCGCAAGCTGCACATCAGTAGTAATGTGGCAAGAGGATTGATGGCACTAAAGATTAATGAAGTTATAAGAGAGACACACAAACACACGTGTGTGTGGTAACTGTCCCCATATGGAGCAAACAGTTGGAGAACAGGCCACCTCGTGCCCTTCATATGGAGACAACCTGGAGTCTGCTAATAATGGAGACCAAAGTCGGTATGAGGCAATTAGCATACACACACATGCACACATACTTGAAAGGCCATGTGTGTGTTTTCATGTGCTCCTTTTATCACCGAGCCTTTGTTATTATTATTTTTACCCCAATGAGTTTATTCTTTCCTGTCTGCCATGCACGTGATGGAAATTCCCTTTATCAGGAATGCTGTGTCTGTGTGTGTGTGTATGTGTGTGTGTGTGTGTGTGTGTGTGTGTGTGTGNTTGGCTTTCCGTTGAGGGGACACAGCCTCAGTCTATGCGTCATCTTGGTCTCCCGCTCCCACGGCTGCTGTGAAATTCCCACTCCTGTTGAGAGGATTACACTCACACTGAGTGTGTGTATGTGTATCTATTCATGCGAACATGCTTGATGATGACGAAGAAGTTAGGCTGCCATTCCATGGCAAGTTAGTAAATCTTTTCTGATTTACTAACTTGTTACAGGGAATCAAATATGCCAAAAAAAAAAAAAAAAAAANAAAAAAAAAAAAAAAAAAAATTATAAATAAATAATTAAAAATCAATGAGTGTGTTAGGACACTGACATTGTTTTACATGTTATGTCCTTCACAAACTCTCAGCTTTTGTATTGTCTTCCTGACTTCCTCCTTGGTGCTGAAGTTTTGGGTGTAATTATTGAATGAATGGAGAGAAGACAAATCTATGACCACTAGCCACTTTTTGTTGGGGAGGGGACAAAAAGACAATGGTGGCAGTGTATTGTGTAAGTTGAAAAAGTAAACATATCCAGTAATAAAGCAGCCAAGCCTCAGTCCCTTTGTCCTCCATACTTCCTGCAACACCATCTCTCACTCTTTCTCAGACGTGAGTGCTGATCCACAAAGGAGAGAAGGGAAAGCAATCAGCCATGGCACCACGCCGCTTTAATGATTTAATGAGTGCGATCATGCTAAGAGGTCTCAGCTTTTTTAAGAGCTCAGGCTCCAGCGGCAAGCATCAGCCCTAACACGGCAGTCAGAGGTCAGGGCAATTGCCGTGCACAGCTGGCAAAGATTAACAACACAACATGTACACATGTGCGCACACATAAATTCACACACACAAATGCAACATTGCACGCAGAACTTTGTTCACACATGGAGTGTTTCATTCATTTTCAACATTAATTTAACTGTGATGCGACCACAGTTGTCAGATTGCCACATCATTTAGAAGAGTAGAAGTAGGAAGAAGAAAATTATATTGATGATAACAAAAAAGGTATTGCCCACATATTTTGTATATTGCATTTAAAGCTGCACCATAATATGCATCTAACAGCTTTTAGTTGAAACATGCTGCTATGTGTTATAGTAAAAACTAACTTTGACCTCTTTGCTGGACTCCATTGGTATCTCTGTTATTGCAACTCACGCTGTGTGGCCAAACATCGTCCAGACTTGCTTAACTTTATTTAACTTGTAGTGGAAACTGCAAACTTTCCCAAAGCTACTAAATATATCAGGCTGAATTTTGGGAAATTGTGGTTAAAACAGTGAAAAAGAGATCTAGAAAAATTCCATTTGATGGAATGGTGCAGTCATGAAAAACATGTCATTTGGGGTTTGAATATTTCATTAAGCTTCTGTTGCCTCAATGAAGTGACATAACCTAAATGCCATACTAGATAGAGAAACGATAGAGAAATAATGGAAGCCTTCATAAAGAAACAAATGAACAGCCATTTTTAAACTGCAGCACACACTGAAGCTGATGGTTCTGTGTGTTCCAAAGTAAATTCAGGACACATAATTACCCCCCGGTGACCACATCTGCAAAACATTCTGCAGGGAATAGTGCTTCACACACACACACACATGGTGTTCCTCACCTGCCTGACCAGGCCTGTTTGTATGTTAGAAGGCTTTTCACCACAACAAGCCCATTGTGCAGAAACACCCAGGGCCAGAGAGAAAGTGCAGAGGGAGCACCGCGGGACAGTACCACTGTATGACTTTGTACGCAACGTATGCTTATGCATACTGTCTGTCCATTGTATCTATAGCATGTATGCATTTCCCGTACATGAGCATTGTTTGTGGCTCATTGTCCCTGACTGAATGAGTCCTTTATTTTCTACGAGGGTGGAATACACACGAGCTGTGCACGCATACACACTTACACACACAAACAAACACACACCAGAGTATGCTCGAGTACATACTCACACCCACAGAGCATGCAGCAAGTCAAATTGGACCCTGACCAGATCTTCCTCTTCACATACAAACACACATGTATACACACACATCATATGACACCTTTCCTAATTGGATTCAACCAAGCCCATCCCTACACAAACACATTTTATTTCTCTTTCCAGACAGTAAACACTCATCAAACCAGGCTCCTACACAAAGCACTCTCACATGTACAACTTACATATACACACCTGAATGCGAGCAGCGTGCGTGTGCGGGGATCTGGCTGTGGTGTTTGAGTGCACAAGCCAAAACTGACGAAAGAGCAGAAAATAAACATGGGGCTCATGGGGAGTATTGTAATCCCAACTTCCTGTCACAGTCAGCGCCTATTTACAGCCCAACAATAGACAAGGCAGTGTTAGTGTTGACATTTGTGTGTGCGCGGGTGCATGTGTGTGTGTGTGTGTGTGTGTGTGTGTGTGTGTGTGGTAATCTTCTGCAGATATGAAATTATAGGGTAATACAAAAAGTTTGCATTGGCAATATCAATACTGCAGTAACATCTATAACATGCACAAAAATCAGACTTCCTGAAGTTCTCTTTTTCCAACTTTGTCGCTTGGCCACTTCATTTTCTATAGAGCTCTGTATAGACAGCATATTGCAACGTAATAAAAATTAAAGTTAAAGTTACCCTGTGGAAGTGCTGACCACTAATGACATTGTAGAGCAATTTTTTGATGTGTGGGTCCCCATATTGTTTGTATCACATAAGGATGCATTCACAAAATGTTTTTTGTAAGAAAGGTTAAAAGTAACCCCCCCTCCCCCTCCCCCTTTCTGTGTAATCACATTTTAAAACCAAGTCTAGAAGAATCACACTCAAGAGGAACTGAACTGATACTAACGTCCACTCTGTTTCCCTGAAAGCTTTGCCCAAATCCACGCTACCATTGATTGTTCACTTTGTTTCCTTCCTCAGTTAAACAGAGGGCAAGATAAAGCTAAACCTCCTGCATGATACCCTCTGGCTGAGTGTGTGTGTGCTTGTGTGTGTGCATGAGGCAGGCGAGTTGACAGTATGGGATGGTAGTTATAAAATAGGTACATGCTAGAAGTGTGCGTGTGTGTGCGTGTGTGTGCGTGTGTGCGTGTGTGTGTGTGGGTAAAGCGAATGTGGCGGGCAGCTAAACACAGGCACTCAAAGAATCTCTTTCTTCTCTTTTGAAGTGAGTTCAAATGCTCTTCAAAGACTGTCTACCCATATGATGGCGTGGGGGGNGAGGGGCAAGGAGAAAGAATAGGGGACCATGTGCTCTAAACACAGCTTCAGCTGCTTCAGCTAGGATTACACAAAACTGTCTGCTTCCAAGTATGTATTTCAGCATTGTGTGTATTAGCAGCATGTGGGAACCAAGCTACTTTTTTAGTTGGCTGCTCTTCCTATTAGCACATAGACTGATGTATAGCATAGTAATATCAATGGCCTTTGAGTGATGTTTATTTCATATATTTATATATATATATATATATATACATACATACAGCTTATTATAGCTATACTGCAGCAGTGGTTTTGAGATGTCTTTTCAAAGTCAGTAAAACTGTCCTGCAAGTGGTGTTTTTCATTAAATTTCACTAGTCCTTAAAACAAGTCATCAGTGAATCATTTAACTGTTTAAGTTGTTCATCAAGTAAAAAGGTCAAACATTTCCTGGTTCAAGCTTCTCAAAAGTGACAGTTAGCTGCTTTTCTCTGTTTATTGTTTAAGTGTCATTATGCTTTCTAGCTGTTTATAAGACAAATAAGTAATAAGTAAAACTGAAGCCACCACTTGGAGTCTTTGCATCTTCTGCAAATTTATCACCTTTGTTTCTGCATTTTATAAAATGAACCATTAATTGATAAATGGGAAGATTAGATCAAACATAATAGATTAATCAATAATGAAAACAATCATGAGTTATAGCCCTAAATTTCAGTCTCATAAGGGGTTGCAATTAGAATCTCACTGATCTTTGAAGTTTGAGGTTGATATTATTTGGAAATTATATATTTTATTATTATTATTATTATTTTTTTTTTTTTTAATTTTTACATAAAATAACATTTTGGCAAGGATTCCTCAGACTAGTGTACAGACATGTAGAGAGGGAGGATATTTTACAGTAAAACAATAAATTTGTAGCAACTTCTGCAGTTAACGTAAATATAATGATGATATTACATTTTGAACAGTAAACTTTAATGAAAATCAAAATGTTACCAATAACTAAAATATACTATAGCAAAAAAACAACCTTTTCAACATTAATTAATAGGCGTCAAATATATAGAATGCAGCCCTCTAAAATATGAATGTATTGAAAATTAATTTTTTCATATCTGCCAACATTCAATCATCAGTCAGCTACATTTGCAGTAATGTTGCATAATAATGCCACAACATACATAGCGTAGGCGTTGGATTTTACTTTCTTCTCTTGGCCATCAGTAATGGCATTGGACGCTCAGTCAGGCCATAGCACAGCTTCTCATGTTTGCTATCTTCAGCTAATTTGATCACTGTGCTGTTGTGGTTGTAATTCTGCTTGATTGAAGACGAGTCTCCTCTCCATCCTCCCCTGGCTGCTTCTCTCTCTCCATCATGTGCTCTCCTCCCTGTCTCTCTCCTCTTTCTTGGCCCTTGTGTCTCCCCTAGAGCAGAAATTACATGCTGCTTTGTGCCCGGTGTAAACAATGTTTTCAACAGTGCAGGGCTGCCCCCCCCCCAGCACACACCACACACACACACCCTCTCCCTCTCTCCCATTGCCTCAGGGGAGGACTGGAAAGCATAGGGAGAGAGGGGGGGAGGTGGATTGATGAGAGATGGAGAAAAGAGAGAGATATCGGAGGGATAAAGGGAGAAGGGGGGGAGGGTTGAGGGGAACAAGTGAAAAAGAGCAACAGTCTGTTCCCAGAGCACAAAAAAGCTCGACAAGTCTGTGTAATAAGCATAATAAGAGGGGGTGAAGGGTGACACCTCTTCATCACCCCACACACACACACACACACACACACACACACAATGTCGTCTGCATAACTACCATTCAGAGTAATGGGCTCAGTCAATGGGCTCTGATTAACTCTCAGCGTTACCTGCAGACCTGAAGCCCTGATCTCCGCCTGCACGCTTCACTTCTACAGAAGGAAGACAGGAAAGCCTCGTACCATCGAATAATCTCAGCATGGAAGCGCGCTAAGTTAAACACACTCGGCTTACACCTTGAGTTTAACAGCCAGGAGGAGTAACGGAGGGTCGGTGGCAGTTTGGTGATCACAGCACACACACATTTCTGTCTTTCCGATGAACTTGTGCATTTTCTCTCCCCGTCTCGCTCTTTATTGCTCTGCTCTCTCTGTCTGCCTCGGAGTGTGTGATGGTTGGCAGCCAGAGATACAAAGGTTACATAAAGAGGATGCGAGGCAGGAGAAGGAACAGATAGATGTTACATAAAGAGCTGTAGCAGGACAAAGGTTAATATACATGGATCCTTGCACTGTAGGCTGTATCCACTGGAGAGAGAAGGCTAGAAAACGAGAGAATGGCCGTTACGTAAACAGATGGAGACGGGGTGAATTATTGGTGGCTTTGTTTCGTGTTACATAAAGAGATAACGTCCATCCAGCAAAATGAATAACATCATTTGTGGCCTTTGGTTTTTGAATATGCATGTGTGTGTGACAGACACTAAACTTAGAAGATACCTTTTTATTTGTTGTTGATCTTCTTTAAGATGGATATGAATGAGTGAAGTTGCTGATACAATCCACAAAAAGTAACAAACACATCTGCACATCCACACACCACACACACACACAATTCATGCATGCTGGAAACAGCCTAACATTTAGCTGGACCGGTAACACTGCATATATTTCATGCATTGACCTCTGATCTTTGCTTGTTTATCTGTCCACACACTGTTGCTCTGTGGCTGACTCCATCCTCTGCTTTGCATCTATCTGTTTTCTCTCCCTCCTCATCCTCTCCTTTCTCTTTCTGGATCTGCTTTGTGTGAATGTCACACAACACTCTGTAATATCATGAAAGACTTGTGCTTATGAAAGTGTGTGTCTGTGTGTAAACGCATCTGTCATAGTCTGACTAAAGCAACAATTTTTCCTCCCTTTGGTTCTGCTCGTCCAGAATATATATGATACATAAATATTTGTTTTAGTCCTACACTTTAGCTAATATTCTGCAATTTTCAGTGTAGAAACTAAAGTCAGCAAGTACATGAGAGTCTTGTTTATGCAGGTGTGTATACCTTCACTCTTTTATAGTGTTTTTTTTTTTTTTTTTTTTTTGTACCATTACAGATACTACTATAACAAGAGGATCCTCCACAAGACCAAAGGCAAGAGGTTCACATACAAGTTCAACTTCAATAAGCTGGTTTTGGTCAACTACCCTTTCATTGACATGGGCTCCGCTGGTAAGCCTGGACAGGCTGACTGCATGTTTGTGTGTGTCTGTGTGTGTTCCTGCGTATGTGTATGTTCAGACACTTCCTAATCCCACAACAGGATGGCATGATTACATAGGATTACACAGAAAAGAACTATATATTATATTTCAGGATCCTTACTTGTCTTTTTTTTTTTTCCTTTGTCCTTTGTTCCTCCTTCCCTGCTCCGCTCTCTCGTTTGACTTGACATTTCCAGGAAGTGGCGTTCCTCAGAGCGCCCCTCCCGTCCCCACCGGTGCAGGGACCCACTTTCGCTTCCCTCCCTCCACGCCGTCCGAAGTGCTCTCCCCCAACGAGGACCTGCGCAGCAGCCCCGGGGGCGTGTTCAGTTCTGTGGTCCGGCGAATGGCTCGTGGATCCGTCAGCGACTGCAGTGACGGCACCTCGGTCAATTCTGAGATTGAGGAGGGCAATGGGGGAGCAGGAGAGGAAAGGGGAGGAGAGAGGGGCATAAGTGGAGGAGGAGGGCCTGGTGGTGGTGGAGGAGGCTACAGAGGCATCATCCATCCCCGTGTGTCTCATGAATCCCTGTTCCGCATGTATGGCGGACCGGGAAACCCCGCCGCACACCCAGGCTCACGGGGCCCCACAGGACATCGTATCCACCAAGAGCAGCTCTCCCCTTTCCCTGTGTCCCCTCTGCCAGGGCCAGGAGGCGCCGGTCTCCTAGCCCCGCCTCTGTCCCCAGCACTGTCCATGACCCCCACGTCTCATCTCCCCTACACCCCTTCCCCGACCCTGTCCCCCATGCTAGGCTCCCACTTCTCCTTCAACCCAGAGGACATGAAGCGCTACCTGCAGGCCCACACTCAGTCGGTGTACAACTACCACCTCAGCCCCCGAGCTTTCCTGCAGTACCCCAACATCATCATCCCGCAGCCCCACCGCCCCCCCACCGACAAGGCCAGCCTGTCCGGAGAGAGGGGAACAGCTGACAGGGCGGAGAGAGCAGTGACGGCCGGAGGAGGAGAGCGGCACCACCATCCATCTCTGGCTCACTCCACCCATCACCACCCTCACCCGCCGCACTCTGCCCACTCCCACCCTCATCCCCTTTCCCACCCTATCCATCACCCACTCCACCTGGGTGAGGAGCCCCCACACATGTCTCCCTTCAAGTTCAAGCTGCAGCCACCGCCGCTGGGTAGGAAGCAAAGGGAGGGTCAAAGCCAGAATAACCCCAGGCAGAGCTCACTTTCCTCAGGCTCGGGATGCGGGTCCTTATCGTCCACTTCTGGCCTGGGCTCCTCGCTGTCGTTTGGCAGCGATCTGAGCTCTGCTAGTGGCTCCGGCCTGATCTCTGCCTCCTCGTCCACACAGTCCCTGAACAGTGTGGGCCTGCCCAAGATAAAGGTGAGACAGATAGCTCCAAATATGTCTCATTTAGCCATGAGCTTTGCACTGTGCTCAAAGCTGTGTCCTGAAGTTGACAGTTGCTGTGGAAAATGATGTGAAATTGTTTAAAAAATTCTAAGGAATCAGTAAAACATTGATGGGATAGATTTTGTCTTCTGATTCTTTGTCAGTATTCTTCTCATTCCAGTGTTCATCTCTGTCTCACTGTGCCTTTCTTTTACCTGACTGTCCAGGTGGAGCCCATTTCAGATATAGAGTCAGAGGAAGAGGTGGAGGTAACCGACATTAGCGAGGATGACCCAGATGAGCGAGATGAAGAGTTTGAGCTTTTCTCCCACCGCCACTCCAGAACCCCTAACCACCACCACCATCTCGCTAATGGCAAGGCTGCGCCCCCACATCAACCCCATCCTGATGAGGACCTGGATGAGGATGTCTTCAAAACCCCTGCTCCACCCCCTCCAGGTCTAATGCCCTTCTTCACCATCCAACATACACACTCCAATGCTAATCGTGGGCCGCCCACCCTCAAAAGTGAGCCTCCTGAAGCAGGGGACAGTAACACCCCTCCACCTCAGACAGGCTCGGCAGGATCTCCCCAAACCAAATGCATCCCCCTCAAGCTGCGCTTCAAGAGACGCTGGAGTGAAGATCAGCGCATGGAGGCATCGCAGGAGGAGTCCGATGACAAGAAAGTACGGCCGGAGGAGGAGAGAGAGCGGGAAAGCGAGAGACAAACTAACGGGCGGATGGAGATGGATGAAGACGGAACAGGCAGTGGAGAAGGGGACAGCCCTCCTCCATTGGGATGCGAGGGCTCTTTAGCCACGCCGCTGGCCTCGCACAGAAGGGTGAGCACTGAGCTGCACCGTGCCACTGCACAGCTGTCTCTGGAGAACAAAGACTGCTGATGAGACCTGAAGCCCGAAACACTACGGCTCCAGCAGCATCTGGTGCAGGAGCATGTAAATGGATCTTCTGTAATACCTGTCCCACACTGACAAACATGGCGAGACTCCCGCAACTTCATGTGGTCTGGCAGCGCAGCACAACATGAACATAAACCAGCACCTCACACTCTGGTTCTCTTAGACCCCCCTCCCAACCAAATCTCTGTCTGGATCAGGGCTCCTCTGGGACACATTTGGGAAGGAAGGGCTCACTCAGAGTACGCTATTCCAGGGTTTGAAATCAGATGAAGGCCGTCTGTTGGAACCCAGCTCCAAGTTCACCTCCCGCCTGCCCAGTCCAGCTCCACCTGCTCCAGTAACAGCTGCTGCCTTCAGGTCCCAATCAGTAGAACCAGAAGTCAGCCAATGAGAACTGGCCTAGCAACAGACCCAGAACGACTGGGTGCGCACTCTCCCCTCTGCTACTCTCCTATAAAGACGACAGGACTTTAATAAGTGCCTGTATCTAAATCCCACAACCCTGAAGCGACTTGTAGGAGAGGGCAAAAAAGGGAGAGTGGGAGTGGGAGTGGGGGGGGACTGCTGCGATTAACCCTTCTTGCAATCATGAAATCCTTGTAAAGTTTGCCAGATACTGAAAACACGAGGATGAAAGGAAAACAAATCTGGAGGACTGAAGAGTGGGGCTGTTGGGTGGTGTTTGATCGACAAAAACGTCTTGTAAACCTGGCCCACTCCACTCAGGGAAGCCTATTGCTGTATGTTTATTGGAATCATGCACATGCGCACGCCACACACGCAAAAGCAAAAAAAAAAAAAAAAAAAAAAAAAAGTTCAACCGGTGGTGAACAGAACTTGGGGATTCAGAGTTGAAACGTTGCTTATGAACTAAGCCCCTAAGCCCACATTCGCAGTCGAAACACACACACCAGTGCATACACACACGCACACACACACACACACATAGACTTTGACTCTCACACTGTAGTCTCTTAGCTTTTGACTTTTGTATACCCTTACATCTGTCTTTCTCTTTCTTATCCTGCCCTTCTTTCACTGGTGGACCACCTAGGGCACTCATGAAATATTTTAACCCCAGGGAAAAGCGAGAAATGAACTGAGGAGAGAGAAGAGGGAAGAAGGGGGGGAGCAGCAGGGGGAGAAAGGGATTGAGGTTGTAAGATAAGGGGGCCAGTAACTGCTAGCCTGTTGACCGAGCCTTAGCTAACATAGCCTGCATACTGACTGTAGTTTTGCTCATGTCCCAGCAGCACAGAAATCTTGGTCACCAGCTTTAGCTCCTCTAACAATCATATGAGTGTTAAACTAAACCAGCAAATGTTTGTACTCACAAAGAAACACACACACACAGACACACACACATGCATGGCACTGCCTTCAGCTCTTTAGCTTGCTCCCACTCTCTTTCTGGACCAGATTTCTCTATAGTGGCATCATCCTGGGAGAGTGGGCCCGGACATTGTGGGATTAGTGGGTCCTGAGTGTGTGTGTGTGTGTGTACAGACTGCCAGCCTGTAGTTAACTATATTAGTAGTGAATCCTGAGAGAGCAGGGAACATGTAGACCTCACACACACTGCCTCTCTATGCCTTGTTTTTATAGCATGTACAGAAGTGCAAACTGAGCTCTAATACTCACAGACTATATCTTTATATATTCTAAATGGAATTACTAAAAAGTGAGATTTTAAGGAACCGTGGCATTTTACTGACATGATTGATTCAGGACTTTTTTCGTAAGTGGATTATTTTGAGCGGTATAACGCATCATGCCACTCGCTGGGTAATGGGTGCTCGGAGGGTGGATGGGTAGTNCTAACAAAAGTGCTGCTTATTTTATTTGGAGTAGCCTTTCCCATTCAAGCCCCGATCAACGGAGTATTCCAGCCTGAGTTTTTCCCAGCCTCAGGCCACCCCTTCAGACCCTGTGTGTGTGCGTATGTGTGTGTGAGTGAGCTCAGAGTTAGCCCACGTTAGCTCGTGGGTTATTAGTAAAGTAGAAATCCTGTTTTTTCTCACTTATCTTAATGCTCCACAGTTCACAGCAGCTCTAGATCAGCATCTATGGGGGGAAGAGGATAAGGTGTTAATCATTAGTGTAAGCTAGCCTGGAAAAGCTACCAGCCTGACATGTGAGGCCTGTCCCCAAATGCCCTCTCCTCAAGCTATGCACATGTACACACACACTCCCACACACAAAGCGTTATGTTTGTGATTATGCCCCAGTGATGTTTTAATATCCTAGACCTTTCCATCTCAGCGGGCAGGTTATGTGGACATCTGATTGGTTAAATCTTTCGTGCTGACCAGCTGCCTGTCACTACATGAGACGGATCCATAGCAGCGAATTGTCAGACAGCCTCCAGGCCGTCTGTAGCGGAGCTGATCGAATTTCCTCATCAGACCCCTGTGGCCCGTTCTGGAGCATGTCACAACATATGCGCACACACACACGCACATACACACACTCAACAATTCCTGTGTCTGTATTTGAACTGACAGCTGCCTTATTACTACTTTTCATATCTAAGCAACAGGCATCAGACTGCCTGCTCTACACGCTCTCCTCTACTTTCTTTTATTTTCTGTTTTCTTCACTCTTCAGGTGATGTCTGACTTCCTGCTAACCGCAGTGCGATCTGACTGGATCTGTGATGTTATTGCAGGGTGAGACTGATAGGAGTCTGTAACACAGCTCTCATCCTGTGTCAGGCCCCTACAGTCAAAGCATGGTAGACAAACAGCACAAAGATTACATTTCTCTATTGAAGTTATTAAGAATAAAGGTTTCTCAGTTTATTTTTCTGATGTCGATATTGCTGTTGATTATAGTTGCTATTATTATTATCACTGGTTTATTTACCTCTTCACCTGGCATTATTATTCCATGGCTCTGTTATGTTGTGTACATCACTTTGGATAATGTGGAACCCCCCTCCCTCCGTTCCCCATCACAAATCTTTGACGCCCTTCCTGACCAGATCCCTTTCTTGTCTTTTTAATAGTTTTTACAAATGTAATATAACTAAACTGTGTAATATTAATTTTGAGAGCAGCCAGAGAAATAACGTTGGGACTGAGAGGAAGGGGCAGGGACAGAGGATTTTATTTAGGGGCAGAGGGGAATGATTTTATCTTTTTGTCATGTATTATAACATTTATTTTATAATGTTACTTTTCTCTTGCTCGCTCATGTATATTTTTTTCATTTTTTTGGGAGTTGTATCATTTTGAAAGAAAAGTGTATTGTTTCACTGTGTAAAGTGTCTTCTCCCTCTTTAAAGTCTCTCTTCTTTCACCTCATCTCCCCAAACAGTTACATAACACTCAGTTGAAGAGATGAGAGTTAATACCATGATGTAACATTACATTTCTCCACCTCTTTTGTGTTTTTTTTTTCCAAACTTGTAATTAAGCTGTAATCAGGGTTAATAAATTGGTTAAAAGCCAATGTGAATATCACCGTGGTTGTTTATGCCTGCTTGTTTCCTTGTGTTCATGTTCATTAATGGCGCAGACTGTGGATTTTTATTATGACCACCTATGACCTCTGACCACCTCACTTCAGCAACCAGCTTATAATCATATGATTTATTTTGGTATTTATGTGGTTACTTTAAGGTTGTAATTATAGTCAATGAAATTACATCAGAAAATATACCTTGATTTTGCTTTAAAGAAGGAAATGTTACCATAAATATACAGCTTATTCTGGTAAACTTGAGTTTCTTGAACTTGAATGTACTGTCATTCTCTAATTGGGAGATGTTTTGATGACATAACCTTATCACTTGCAGCAAAAAAACAAAAAAAAAAAAAAAAAAAAAAAAAAAAAAAAAAAAAAAAAAAAAAAAAAAAAAAAAAAAAAAAAAAA